>DWAV01000175.1:0-25501 GCA_018231305.1 Noctuana lactifera
TATACCTTTATTTATTTTCAGCGCTTGCATTCATTTAAAGTCCGCAGAATGTAATATTGTTCCGTATAATGAACTTGAGCACAAAGGAGTATTTATATTCAGACTTTTACGAGCTCATAACGTTTCATACGCAGAATAAAAACTTCCTCTTCATTTAAATATTTTATGTTTAAGTGAAAAAAGCCATTCGCTTTTAGTGCTCCCTTCAGGATCCTCGATTTACATGTTTATAGAAATAAAAGAATATTATAAATTATAATGTTAATATACAGATTTTTGATGTGAAACACCCAATGCGGCGTAACAGAGCGTCCGTAGGCAACGGGTAGCTACGTCGCCACGCTCGCCACGCACCCGCAGCTTTGCAAGGAATCCGATCCCTGATTTTCGATTTCGGGATTGTCTACTAACAATTCCGGGATTCCGGGATTGAATTCTCTATTTGCGGCTCTTTTGAGTCTCTTGCCCAAAAGCTCTTCCCATTCATCTTCATTCGGATTCGCGCTGTGTTCGATTCCCCGCAGTTGTTGGGTCTTTGTATCTTTGGGTGTTTCTAAGGCAGCCACGTCACGGGGAAGCCTAATGTGTGTGACGGGACTATGAGTGTGAGGACATATTTTTTGTATTTTTATAATTCTGTTTTAGTTGAGATCCAAAAATATGATTCAATCACCATTGTTCATGTCACTATTGCATCACTGTTCCGCGTGCAAACATTAACATACAATGAGAAATAAACAATCCCAATTGAAAAGTCGAAATTTAATTATGTCGAGTGACTCGAGTAACGGAGTTGGCAACCAATTTGAAACTATTCAATGCGAACATACGTAATCAAATTGGGATTTAATTAAGATTTGATTGGGTTAGTTGGCGAGCAGCAGGAAGCCATAGAGTGACGTGTGCCGCGAGAGTTGACTATTGATTGTGGATATTGTGTCCCGCAGCCACGAGGAGTGGCACAGCGCCTCACTCTCACTGGGCACTGTGAAGTCAATATCGAAATGACTATGATAATGATTCCGGTGTACAATAGCGAAGCTCTGAACAAATATGTAGTTTGTATCTAAAAGTACTTGTAAGTAAGAATTAACATTTTAACTTATACTTAGTTAAAAGAATTTTTATTTTGAAGATTTTAAAATTTAGGACTGCTTTTAGGTGTGGTAGGCTTTGACAATCAGTACAGTTTATTGTTTATATTAACACGCCTACGTACGTTTTACGTTTACGTAGCTAGTATCAGTACGCCAGGTCGTCTTAATCCATATCGAGACAAGTATTTTTAAAGACGGATAAAAAAGTGCAAATTGGTCCTTTTAAAGTCCATACAAAAGTGTCCTGTGTAAAGGACTAATTGGCTATAGGAGTCCTAGGGCGCGTAGTGAGGTAGTTGAGGCAATTTCAATTATTGAGCGAGCCCCGCGCATGCGCCTATAGCCGCCCAGCCGCCCTACAGGACACAGGCGTTCAAATAAAATACCTAGGATTGCTTTACATAATATAAGTAATTATGGAATCATTAGTAGTTAGCTCCTCGTCATGTCCAGTATAAAGATATAAATAGCTCATAAGTTATTTTATAGCTTATTATTCAAGGTCATCGCTTTTATCCAAGGTCATTAGAGTATATCCTTCTAAAGTAGATATAATCTATACATATACCTACCTCAATGCTTGGGTATATATTATGTAAAAGTATAACGGAAAATTTTAACTTTTTAAGATTAGTCCATTGTTGTTCTCATAAAGTCGGGTTTCAGGTCGTTAACCTTCACTATCAAGTGGTCAATATGTTTGTGGAAAAACATGGTTAGTGAAATGAAATGAAAATCCTTTGTTGGAACAAAAATGATTAATTAATCTGTCATGAAACAATCAAGTCTTCAGTTATTGGTTTGAAATATTTATCACCTCGAATAACTTTTGGGAAAATACAGAGATGTGTTTAATTGCAAGAAACTTTCTAGTTTTATATTAGTCCCTATGTTCGTATCATGATGTCGTAAATATACCCAAGTATGTTTAATCAATACGCTGTGACCTCAGTATAAACTTTTTTCTAAAAATAATATAATGCTCTTTCATTCTACAACGTTAAACAATATCCTAAAATACCCCAAAGTTCAGTGAAGTTAATTTTAGCCTTATTCCGAGAAAGTATTCTGAAATAATTTGTCGTTTAAAAGTAGGCACATTATTTGGTCGGGCGTGCCGCTGCGGACGCGGCGGGCCACGCTCTACGGTCTACGGGTATTGCTTAAAATAGCGCAACGCACCTTTAATAAAAAAGGTGAAAATGAATTTTTCAGCCAAGTTTACGAAATCCTGCGAATTTTCGGGGCTTGTACGTAGAAAATTATACGCAAGGTGGCGACGAGGAGCGGAGGTAGGAAATATTTGATTATGGCGCGCTCGGCCAAATTTGTCGCCCGGGGCCACGCAATTTATTAACATCGAGACTGTGCGCACCTAAATAAAGTATTATCATTTCCTCACCCGACCTCGCTCACAATATAAATTGTTTAAAACGGTCCACACGAAAACCGACCGTCTTACTACTTCACACGATTCAGAGCTGAACGGAAGCCGCCGAAAAATAAAATAAACTCAAGCTTAAAATGGGTACTTGAAAATGATCCTTACTGCTTACACATCACAGTCGAAAATTGGGAAACGTCTCGAGTGCGAAGAGAAGACGTATAACGGTAATATGACGCAAAGGGTTTCTTTTCAGGACGTGAATTTTTAATGGCGTCGAAGGGCGTATTGAAATTATTTGGGCGATATGTACGAGTACGTTTCGTGAGGCAATTCGTGCGATATAATTGGCGCCATTATACTGTAACATATTGTCATTGATACAAAGAGCACATTCGGCGAGGCGCTACACAATACCGGCGGTACAACATCAAAACCAATCAGCACACTTCGTATGGTACCAATTTACCAAACAATTTACAAATCAAAGATCACTTAGGGCATGTAATTGTGAAAATTGTGTTGATCTCAGTTCAAGGGGATTAAATTATAGCCGGAACGGCGAGTTAGAATATAAGCAATAAACATCGAAGGCTGTAGTCAGTTTTCCCGGAAGTTGGTTCTAACTCCGAAGTGTTCAGTAGTTTCCGCGAGCGGTGCTGAATTATTGACGCCTTTCGGGAAGGAAGATGGGCAGGAAGGCATTTCCTTATTTATTTGCTCTCATTTGAGGCCGCTAGATATTTCGACTACAAGAATGATACAAGGAGCACGTCGCTAGAGTGATATAAGGTTCCTACAGGAAGACTTGCGACAGAATAAGCGTTCATGGAGTAAGAGGTATTCATTACAGAAATATTGAGCAAGCATGCAGATCACCATGTTACGTGTAATTGATAAATGTAGCTTAATAGATACGACACAATTGTTAAATCGAATACAAACTAAAATAGCACAAAATTACAATAATTATATCATAGTTATCATTAATCATTATTATTTTATCATCTTGGAGGCGGATTTGGATGTACATCTCTTGTAAACATTTGTATTTAAAAGAAAAAACCGAAAACATACGGATCTTGCGTTATCCGAAGGTGATTAGAAGGCATAGGGATGCATACTATTATACGAAGCTTTGTGATCTAAGAATATAGTAAATACCACCATTTATTGACTTATTTCTATTATTTGAAGGTAGCTTTTAGTACAAAATAGCTTTTAGTACGAATTCATATTCGTACCTAATATATTCCTTTTCTAAACTGAATTGATATTTGTTCCAAATAAGGTTACTTGTCAAAGTCATTCTCATTATGATTAAGACTCCATCTTGGAATAAACGAATTGAGATCAAAGTCGTCAAGTCGTCGTGTCGTCCGCTGCGCGTTCCCGGATCGCCCCAATTCAATTACGTTATTTGAAAGCAGTTCAATTTATACATTTCTGGTGATATTTATAAAACAGGCAAGGTTTCGCAGTCGCCTCCAATATCAAAATAATCCTTCAATAAGATACAGGAAATGTGGATGTCTTGATGTCCTTTTGCCGTTGCGGAAGGAACCATAAAATGTTACATACTTACTATCATTCATTGATGTACGAGTATCAACTTGATTGTATTGCTAGGCTTCTGGCATATCACTAGCTTTTCGCATCTTAAGTCTAATTAAGACCTTATAGCGTTAAATGTTTAATTTTCAAAGCTTGCTAACCACCTTGGCAGTGTTAACTAACAGAATATAATTTAAGTCTATAAATAATTAGCTAAACGTGTACCTGAGTAGGTATTCTCGGCTCAACGGCGGCTTCTGACAATCTCGTAAAATTCACAAAATTCTCGTTGCCAGGTACGAAATTGTTTAGATAGCCAAAAAAGTTAACAAGCAAGATACTTGGCTTGGGTTTAATTAAAATTTCCTGTGCGTACGTTGCCTCAGTCTCCCGGCTGCCGCCTGCCGGAGCTGGTGTCGATTGAATATCCATGATTTTGCTTTAACAAGGTCAAATACTTTTAAAACGAAAAAATGAATTGTTTATGGGATGAATTTAAGATTTACAGGGCAAATTGGTTGATATATTACTTAGATAAAAAATTCTGTTTTTTTGGCTCAAAAAAAAACTCTTTATTAACCTACATTTTTTAAGAAATTTACTTGCTCCACTTTGAATATACTTCTACATTAAAAAATCACTAGTAAACATCTAAATATCTATTTGAAAGCGCATTTATTTATCGTATCATCAACTCAGTAGTGAGATCGCGGTGGCGGGCTTCAACTAAATCGCTATGGACTAGAAAAGTCGCTGTTTGCCAAAGCGCTTCCTGGCCTCCTCGCCAACTGCTCTGAGCCGCACTACTCATGCTCGTAATTACTTACATTCATTTATCACACATTTAAGATGCAAGTTTCAAGAAATAAAGCGCTGTTTTAGGTTTGCTACGAAATGTATTATTGAAGTTTTCTAGAATTTTACATGGCATATGAACACTTCGAAATTTTATTCAATCCCACTGATATATATCTGATTAAAATTTGAAAAATATTCATTTAAAACATTGCAATATTAGCTATATCTTTAAGTAAGAGTAAGGAAAATTAAAAAAGGATTTTCTGCTTAAGACAATTCATGTGCTGACGACCCAACGTTAACCGCAAGTCGACACTTACACACAGAGGGCAGATAACCATATCTGGTGCTGAGGCTCCCTAGCTCCCTCACCAGACCATTATCCACCATTCAAGGAACCTCTTTGAGAAGTAATGTAGTAATAGTGCGCACACCGGGTACTACAGAGTACAGAGTACAGCTGAGTTTGAGTGCAATGATTCCTTTTGTGGCTTTGATGGTATGGCGACGATTGCCGTACTTGTAAATAGGATTGGCAAAGCCTGCAGTCTAGTAGCATTCGCAGAAACTGTTTGATAACATTTTCCTTGATGTTATGAAGCACGTAACAACTGTATGAAGACTGTAGAAGCTATAACGCTATGTTAAGTACCATACAACAAGAGGTAGGTTTAGCGTGAAACAACGTCGATTTGGCAAAGGAATTAAAGATGGGTTCAGTGTTTAGTTCATAATACTTCGCTCAAAGCTAAACTCCGATAATTTGAAACGTATAAATAGTTACATTATAAACTAGTTATTTGGAAGTACGGTGGCAGGAACTATGTCCACACCTCTTCCTACCGTTAATTAAAAGGGAAAACGCATCTGTGTACTACGTTTTGTAATCAAATATTTTATACGCATCTTGTTTATTAAACCAATTATTGTACCTACTTTAAATAATTTAAAAACTAATAAAACGTGCTTTAATAGTCGCGAACTTCCAAGCGTCGTTTCATTAAATAGTTCCTTTGCCCACCTTCCGCCTCCATCATCAGACGCTGGATATTATCTAGAACCAAAGTCCTTATCAAGATTCCAGAGTCCAACTTCGATTGGATTGCGTCATCCGACTTAAAAAGGGATAAAGGACGACGAGGACTTAGGCCACCTAAAGTTTATTAGGTCTTCTTACGTATAAGTAAATAATATGCATATGTAATTGTGTACATGGGCAGAGGTTGCAGTGTGGCGGCGCCGCGCTGTCTGCGGCGAGCGAGCGCTCAGCCGGCGCGGGGCAATTTGCGGTGCACACCTACAAACATCATCACACATCTGCATACTACATGCAGCCGCACCTACCTTACAATCGTAATCAGAGCGGAACTCATGGCATCGGTTTACATTTACTCAGATACATACTTAAGTATTGTAGTTAGGAGTGAATTAGGGTTTTTACTCCTCTCAGAGATCGAGAGTTCACGCTGCAATTGTTTCAGTGTTGAATTTTCAAAAATGTAAGTTGCAGACTGAAATAATGTGTGATAATAACATACATGTACCTAATATAATTAATTCCGACTTAGCTATAATGTGGAATAAAAAAAACACGGCCAAAACTTCTCGTTCTTTACCATGATAATTATTAGAATAATATAATTTAATGCTCTACATTGTTCTGAATCCCTTTAAACTTCAATTTAACTTAACAAGACCGAAATCCGAGCTATTCCTTTCGCTTACTGTATTTCAGAAAGTATTAACTATGAATGCAAGTACTTTAATACGAGTAGGTACATATTCTAACATAACGTATGACTAAAATATGTATAATGTGCATGTAGCAGTACAAAGGCAGATAGGTGGTGCCGCGCGGTCTTCATATTCATAGCGAGCTAATTTGATGGATGCACGATGTTGCATACTGCTCTGCACACGGCTGTGCGCTTTATGCTGTGTGAACACTTAGTTCATCGCTAACCTGAACAAATGGCGAACAAACACGCGATTGAAATGGTAATAGTTGCTTACTATTCGTTCATCTACAGGTTAAAGGAGTTTCAAGATTTAAGACTTTTATTTTCATAGAAAGGTTACGTTTATATGAAAGTCTTGTATGACTATAATGTAAAATTATAAACAACTCAATCGGTTATATGCTATTTGTAAGTATACTTCAAGTAAACGTAAATGAAACGGCAGCTATTAAATCAAAATTATTCCTTTCGGTATATTCGATCGTTATCAATATTTAAATTTCACATGTTTTGGCACACTGACTAATTTGTTTGCTATACATTACAATTATTCCTCAAATATGCTCGTGTTGGATTGCGAAATACAGCAAGAGTTGTAAACAAGAGTAAATCACATCGTGGGAACTCCATAGTTAAGAGTACCTACGATTTGGCTTTAATTGCTGTTAAAAATTCGATAAATTACACGCCTTAATATGAGTAAAATGTAACGAAGCGAAGGAATACCATGGAACTAACGTGTAATGCTTATTTTTACACTTAATTTACGACTTTCGTTTTATAGGAATTATCGGTCCGTATTTTTATGAAGCTACTGCTCGTATAGCGGCTGTAACAGAGACCGGTCGGCGATATCCTCCAACTGCACTATTGATCGCCGGTGGGACTTGGAACAACAGCACATAAAATTTTACGGCAAAAGTCATATAATGCCGTAATAGCACGGCAACCGAAAACCGACGGAAGAAAACGGGACGCTCCCCGTAATATATACTTAGAGGTTGTTAACATAAATTGGGTATAAACTCATTTTGTCGAAATCATTGTAAGCGCTTCGTGTTTACACAATTTAATGGCCATAATTCCGTCTAAAGGGAAATGGAGACATTAAATAAATTGGTGCGCGTTCGGTGCCGGAAAGGTATTAATAAAAAATTATGGCGATTGTCGGTCGGTGCCTTCGACACGGAAATTGATTGTGTGTTGGCCAGGATTTGGCAGGAGTGACCGCCGCGGTGAGGCGCCTTCTAGAGACACGTACATTCAAATACTTTTAGAAAAAAGTCTGAAAGTTGGTAATTTAAATAATGCATTTGCTAAAATTTTATAGTACTAATTAAATTCTGGAACTCACGTGCTGAGATCGATGTCGGTCCAACATGATGTGAACCCGAGCACTTGACATGATTATAGGGGTTGGTTTTGATCGTGCGGAAGTGACTACCGCCCATGGTGCTGTGAAAACATGGTTTTGACGTATTGTGGTAGTGTAACATAATTTTTTTATTTAATACGATTAACATACTTTTAAAATTTAATGCGTGAGGTGAACCAACTATAGTTTAACGGCTTTGAGGCCTTGATGAAATCAAAAAATAGAAATATTTTATAAAGTATAGAACGTATTAATGTAATATATTTTTATATTTTTTACTGCCGCTCACTCAATCGTCTGATTCGTGTTGTACCGGTTTCAAAGGAACGATAACAGCGTAGCTGCCTTTTGAAACAGCAATCTTTCAGACTACGGGCCTCAATAGGCGAGAAGCAGCCAACCAAGAAACTACTCAGGCCTTGTCAGACGTAATCATCATAAAGCCACTGTAGCTTCGCGCTGCGAGGGCTGGCACTCCTGGCAGGCGCAAGGCACAAAGGCGCATTGTGCGCGTAATGACGTGTTTAGCGCCACACGCGCGTGACGCCCGCATTGTCGCGTTGTCACGTCGACAGCTTATCCTTTATCCTTGTCCTCACTTATACTGATATAGGGACCGAGGATAAAATATTATAATATACTCATAAGTGTCTCGTGGAACACTTACTCTATGCCGCGAATTTTTGTCAATGTTTTCACTGCAAAAATATACGGGAGAGCATTGACGGTTGAGACCTCACTGCAAGTCGATCATGTTATTAGCAGCATTGGTTTGATTAAATTGATTCTTTTTTGGGCGGTTCAAAATAGCACTCGTTTTCGATTTCGATTGGATATTCGATGTTGTTTTCTAGTAATTGAGTGGTTGCGTGCCCGATGCGACGTGCTTCACCTTATATTTATAGTAGTGATGTAGTGGCGGGTGTCGGAGAGGCATGTCTACTGAATGTTTAATGGGTTTTTATATACGAGGGAACATGTTAGTGATTTTGGAAACGATGTGCGAGGCAAAGTTTTAGTCGTCGACTTAGTATATACATATATTTATATTAACGCTTAGCCTTTATGAGTAACAAATGACCATACAGGACAGCTGAAACACTTTAAGCAGTCATTCCAACCCATGGGTTTTTTGCAAGAACCATATTTTTCTTTTTGAAGTTACTGGGCCCCATTAATTTATATTCCTTTCCCGCTCATTGCTACAACGTCAACTCTTGTTATTTCTCCCTGAGTGATGCACGCCCCCTCCACTCGCCACGTTAACTGGTAACGTAACGGCGTTAAACGAGATGAGCCGCGGCGTACTGACGTTTTAATGAGATGATCAACGCCTGGATGCTCTTAAAGTGTAATGAGAAGGAGATTAGATAACAAAGGACATGTATTTAATATAAATAGGACGCGACCTTTAGCACTTTACTTGGAAGTTTATAACATGGCGATAGTGTAATTGTCTTCGTATGTGTCCGTGGCACACACGACACAGGGAATCCTAGTGTGGAGCTGTGAGTGTGAAGCGTTATTTTTTTGAATATGTTATAATCACAATTACGCGAGATTCACTTCGCCTAGCAACAAGCAGCTCGCTCACACACACGCACGCACACAGCTCGTTCAGTACGGACACACATCAGTCTGCAGCGGGGCGGCGGGGCGGCGGGGACGACCTGTATGAACGGCTCATCACACCTCATTACATCATAACCAAAGCTTTTTAGGGATCCGCATGATAATAACATTTGTATTAGTTATAAATGACATGTTACTAGTTATTTGTACGTTGATATTTTCTATTGACGATAGTTTCCCTGTGGGCAATGTGATATGTTTAAGTGTAATGTTTAAGTCTCTCCAGAATGCCTAGCCCAGTTACATAAGCTTTGTTTGACGGATTGCTTTTGTTTTAAACAAATAGAAAGAAAGAGAAGACACTCGTATAATAAAAATTAATGCTTGAATCCTTCATACGATTTTCATTATTTTATCGTATTTTTCTGTATTTATAAAACGGCTATTGCTTTATGCTATAGTGTCACAACTCAACTTGATGGCTTTATTTTAAAAGTATCTTGTAGAGTTCGTGGTTATTTTACAAGGTACCTATGGATTGTTTATCCACCTATTTATCCACCGGCAGTAAATATAGCCCGGAGAAATTTGCTGGTGTTTGAAGTATTACCCGTACAGGGCTCGGAGGCTTCTCAAAAGGCTTCCTGTCGCTGTAATTACGGTCTCGACCCCCAAACCGGAAGATGGCGCCTTGCACCGCTGCGTGCCGCTGAGTGTCTACACAGAAATACCATTTCCGAAAGAAATATTAGTCATTTTAATGGTCGTAGTTGAAAAGGACTAGATATTTTTAAAATGACGAAATTTTGAAGATCTGCTGAAAGTTGCAAATTGGAGTTAAGGATTATTTTATTATTATTCACTTTTAAATTTCATACCAACATCTACAACACTTTAGATTGGAATATAAAGTTATGACAATTAAGATGAAACATGTGTAACATGAAACTGAAGTACCTAAGGACTAGAATGTTCTTAATAATGTCAGACAAAATATAAATAGTAGAGAACCACTTCGTGATGTGAAATCTCTCGAAGACATTTTTCAATGTTAGCAGAGCGGCCGCGGTGTTATTGCAACATTGTATTACCGACGCAAAAAACAATATTACTAACATGCTCCGGGCCATTTGCAGCCACAAACAAAAACGAACCTTAACCAAATGCAGTAGAGTTGGAATAGCAAAAACTTAACTCTTTAGAAAATTGAGAATACAGAGCCTTTTATGACCCATCCAACTGTGTGTACACAAATGAAAGTAAACCATATCACTCGGGGTTACAGTTCAATTTTAAGAGAAAGCTACACCAACGGGACGGATCTAATGTTTTAAAGCGTACTGCAAATTTTATTGCGGTCGCGAAAACAGTAACAGTATAACGTAAACCTAATGTTAACGATCATAGAGTTTAATTTGGAACTGCTGGACGTCGACAATAAAAAACAAACATTGGTTTGTCCACGAGTTCAAGTGACATGTGGTGAAGCAAAGGATGGAAGCCAATGAACTGAAAATCAGCGGAAATCTCTCACTAGTAATTGGATGTTTTTTTAACCGTACAGAAAAATGCGAGCAAAATGCTACTCTATTTCGTAGGTCACAGAGGTCAAATGTGTTGTGAAAAGAAAAACTAGAATAAGAGTCGGGACAATGGTTTTTGTGATTATTCAAATTATATCATGAGCAGTGCAGTGTCAGTCAGGAGAATGAGCGTTCATTATGAAATGAATCGGAAGGCTCATAGCCAAAGTGGACTCTAATTGAAATAATAACATTCAGTGAGAATATACATAAGTACCTAAAGGTAGTTAATAAAATACCGTCCTACTTTCGTGTGGGTAAAATGTAGTCACTCAAAAATAACAAAAAATTGTATATTGTCATGTATGAGAGTTTACAGTTCGAAATCTAATAGCCATGGTTCTAAATTTGAGATAAGTTAGTGTTAGTTACTTAGTGTTAGTTACTTTAAATAAATTGTCTTCGGCATCGTGAGGACCTTCCGAACTGAAGTACAACAACTTGAAGCAAGACTAGTTTCACCATGGGTCATGAGTACCACCTACAAAACAATGCATCTAGAAATATCGCTGTCACCGATATCATTCACAGATGAGATGTCACAAAAAGGACGCTATCTATGGTTCCTGTCGTCCCAAACTCGACGGCACAAATTCCTACTATCTTGAGGTAAGAAAATAAAAGTAGGGCTGGCATCCCGATATTCCCGAGGAATGATATTTATCGGGAATGTCAAACAATATGCGGGGGTCGTGACTCGTGACGGACCGGTTTGGAGATACGATGGCTGGGGTAGGAGGGAAGCTTTTTCTGTTTTTAACGGAAATTGGTTACGAGTGAAGCTTTTGGGACTACACAACATCGCTAACGCTTGTTGGTAATAGCAAGCCAGTTTCCTTTACCTATAGGTATGTACGACATAATAATAATATATAATTTTTAATCAGAATATTGGAGAACGTTACTTTATGTAAGAAGCATATACATTCATATGGCCGAAAACAACGTAGGTTTTAAAAAAGGCGCACAGCACATCATAGGTTACTCAATAACAATATTGCAAATTAATCACATTTAAATTTTAAGTATAATCCTCTGAACCTTTTCTATTAAATTTGAAACAGACACACAATGCTGTCTCTAGCCGTCGACGTCGCACGCAATCACTCGAGCGACTAACAGTAATTGTCACAATGACAGTGACATTGACAGCTGACAGCTACTCACGGTTGCGGCGTGACAGAGTTTTTGCCGACTCAGTTTTTACGCCAGCGCCCGTCACTGCCTGTTGCGAAGCAGGAAATTGGTAGTTATGTTTGGCTAATTAAAATTAATAGATAATAAAAAAATAAGATCGATTGGTTGCTGACAGAATACATACCTATCAATAATGATAGTAATATCTATCACTAAACAGGGTAAACCTGTAAAATTTCATATATACGAGTGAAGAACATACAGATTATAATCCGTGTGTGTTCTTTTGATATCCTCAAAATACCAAGCGTGATGGGGTATGAGACATTAAACTGATGTGTAGAAAAAGACAAGAAAAGAAAGTCAAACAAAGGCTTTTAAACAGCTCACACGAACCAAAATGTTTCTCTGAACATAGATAGAGCTACGGTACATAATTCCCGCCATATTTCCCACTCGCACCGGCTTTTCGGCAAATAAATAACTTGTATGTTTCCTGGGAGAGGATAGTGGGCCGAAGCGGGTTCCGCTGCTTTATCTGTTAACGACAGTTGGTGCCGGAGCCGGCAGTTGCGCGGGTAATGTAGTGGAAGCTGTGGAAGGCTGGTCGCGTCGGCACGGAACTTCGAGAGCTCACAGTACAGCATTATCACGTTCAGCTTATTGAGTGCCATTTGAGACCCTTTCCAGTATTGATCCCATTTGGAAGCGATTGAGTGAAAGCGAAGAGACCTTTCATATAGATTGTTTTGCATTTGTCAATGATTTTCTTAAAGAACTTGTTTTACAGTTTTTATCCCTCTGGTGATGGAAAATATCGTGAAAGTTTGCTATCGTTTCGAAATTCATGTAAAACCTTAAAGTAAGGAGTGTTGGTCTATTTCAGAGCACGAAGTAAGTACTAGTCGAAACTATAACGAAAGTGACTCCTGTATTAGTATAATTTAGAAGGTTTTCCACGCAACGTAACCAAACAAAACATGTTGGCGTCTCGAGTGGGTCCGCTCTGAGCGTAATGGCGCGGCGGTAACGACGACGAGCGCATTTACAAAACAATTACACTTAGATAATGCTCGAGCCATCCGCCATTTTGTTTATATTTTTCTCCGCCATATCCCACGGATCGCTTTTACAAGAACTTCTCGATTGTTACTTAGGGAAGGCGCTCAAGTGTTCGTAAAAATGCAAATGGCGAGCGCCTTTAGATCTTCTTCTTAAATCTCTTTGATGAAGTCTTCGCGCGGAGGGAGCGGATGTTGTGCCGCTTTTTGCCTCATTATCCTTCTAATGATTATTAATTAAGGAGCTTCTCGCGTCGTTATGCAAATAACTCATGCGTTAATATCTATTAGCCATTCAGCCCGCGTCGCGGCGGCAATATGTTGCGCGATCTCGCAACTAAGGTTAGCGCGGTTTCCATATAATATTTATCAGAAAGTTTGCGAAGCTTATACAGTATGAATTAGTAATGAGATCTTCCTACTGAACACCTACTGAACATGTTCTCTGTGTACCTAAGTCTTTCAGTTTCGCGTAAACGTATGTACCTACCGTCTAATATTATGCTTATATTTTATCTGCCTAAATTTTATACTTGCTTCACGGCAGGAATTGAAGGTAACATCCCGGATAATATTAAACACTAAACGTGGTGTATTTATTTAAAATATTGGCGGTGGCTTATAAGAACTGCCTAGAGTCATAATATTAAATTACTGCAACCAAACATAGACGACTTACATAGTATTGTAGTATTAAATGATTGGATGAACAATTTAGCGGTAGTTTCAAGTGCGGTATGACATGGGCAAGGGGGAGGTGATGTGGGGAAGAGGGGAGGAGAGGGGGTGATGGATGCGGCCGGAAATTGGGCCGACGGCCTGCACATCGCTCATTTCTGCTGTCGCCTGTACCTCGTGCTATCTACGTATCTGATGGCTGTCGGCTGCAGGATGTGGTCCAGAGCTCTCAAATGTATAACGCTGATACCAGTGAAAGGTAAAGTAAAGCAAATGATAGTAGATACATAGCAAAATACTAGATAGGTTTAAAGAATCTTTATTTCTCATAAGACATACTAGGTCACTTACGATGAGAACCTTAAATACTAATATTAAAGAATGAAAGCGAATTTAAATACATTTTTACGGAAATATGTTATTCGTAGGTACATAATTGATTATACAATTGCTGTTACAGTTTAGTAAGGAAAGTATTGTTAAAGATGATAAGTATTAACAGAAATATAATGAAAATAAATAAAAAATATCGTACACTCAAGAGACGGCTGACAAGTACAAAGAGAAATCGAATGCTTGTACGAGTCCTACGAAGACGTTGATAACATACCGTATATGAATAATTGATATCCATCCCTTGTCATTAATAACACGAAATGGGCAATCAAACAGAGAGAAGTCAGCAACCGTCCTCGCAATGGATGGCTGAATTAGAGAAGCGCTAAAATATCGCCGCCGACCCGGGGGCGGCGCGGACACGCGGCGACTATTGGCCGTATATCACTCCGACGATAATTCAATTCACTGGCGAAAGCCGATCCACTGATTAAAATCGGATAAGGCGGCTACTCTGCCGCTCGGAGCCGCTCGGAGCCGCTTGCCCCAATCCACATAATGCCGAGCTGATTGGAAACAGTATTGCGCTTCCGTTTCTTGTTTTACTTTTATTTCGGAACAGATTAGTGTCAATTAAATCGTTCGTTTTTTGTTTTGCCCACCGCGGAAAAAGTTAACGTGTAGAACTAAACATTGCATTGTGCCGAAGAAAAAATACTAGAATATGATTGTGTTGTTTCTTTGTTTAAATATGAACTTTATAAGTATGGGAACAATAAAATTGTTACGCATTTTTTTGCTGTGTAGCTAAAAAAAAGGTTATACGAGTACAAATACCTATCATAATCCTATAATAATCTTTATTTATTTTAAAATTCAGTGTGTATCTAAATTCTCCGGCACCTTCTAGCGGCATTTTAGGCGTGTCAAAAGCAATCTGCTGAAGATGTTGTACGCTGAATTTGTGATGTTAATCCGTGCGCCACATTAGCCAACTGTATTCACTTTGGGCCAACTTCGGCCCGACTTCAGCCCGGCTTCGCTTTATCTCGGGAAGGCGTTAACATTTTCATTACCGCTAAGACGTCCGGATGGGAAGGGTTGCAACATCTTTTGCGTATTATTAGAAATCTATGATTCTCTGTATTTTGAGTGACAGAGACAGTATGGACAAACACAGAGACAATTGCACTAACCAAGCCATAAACAGTAGTTTACATTCCTCATTTAAACTTCTGTCCCACTGGGAATCGAACTCAACACCTTTTAAATGGCGGGTTGGTTAACCACTACACAACACTGAACGTCAAATTGTACGTGTTGTAGATCAAGATTTAATTCAGTTAGATGTCATTGAACTTTGTTTACATTGATTACATCCTTGAGACGACGTCACTGTAAACTACTTTCCTAACTAATACTATCTAGTAGCAAACTCCTCAATACGGCGTCTTTGCTCACCATCCCGTGCGTTGTTAAATTGCCTGCAACTATCTACATACACAGTTACATACTGTAACGAAACACAGCCTACAAATAGCTCCCACCTCAAGCAATTCGCTACTCAATTATCGAATCTTAAAGTTCAATTTCAAACGTCCAGATTGCTTCACTGAATTTCGTTACTACGCAGCGGAACGGAGTGGTTTGTAGGATTTTAAACTATAAGTAATTGAGATAAAGTTTAAAAATGTTAAAAATCGTTTCAATTGCTCTGTTGCTAAGGGATGCCCATTAGGAACACGGTCCCAGTTGTAAACTAACTTGTGGAATTTTGATAACGGCCGCAGGGAGCAAGATATTAGATTCAGATATCCATTAACTCGACCTATACTCGATTTGCATAAATATGTGGAGTGGAGCGATTCTGCGCTCCGCTGTGGGCTGTGGGTGGAACACGTGTCTCATTAAACGTTTAGCGATTGTTCATATGCTAATTACATATATACAATTAAAGGTAGCTGCTTGAGACGCAAATTTATTCCTTGCCAATAAAAAATAATGGTTGGTTGTAAAAAATATGAATTGTGATAATAATCAAACGACTTCGGACAGTTTTCTCAATAAGTTCTTAATAATTTCATTAATTAGTCAGCCTAGTTTAGTAATATTGTAGTACAAAGAAAAGTAAGTATCTAATAAGCAAATCAAAGAGAAATTCCTAAGTTTCCCGAATCTCCTGTCGGCTCACAATCTGTTGGTAACAGGAAAAACAAGTTGATCTCGCACACGGAAGTTACTGATTAATCTCCGACGTACCCAATTTGACATCCTCGTCCATAATAACCCAGATTGCTTATAAACAAGATTAAACAATCAGGAGCTTATCCTAACAAATATTGAGGTTCCTTGTTCTCATTTTTATTCAGTTATATCACACCTCGCATAAGGCTGTATTGCATGCTACTTTATTTTAAGTTTATATTCAAGTTTTCATAGCCTAAGTGAATGTATAATTCTTTATATGAGAATAAAATTCTTTAACGCGATATTACATTTTTATTGATCAGTTAACAGTGAAATCATTTGTCCGACTCAGAATACAAGTGTAGTGGATAAAAGGCCTTGCCAGAAATGCAATTTAAATTCAAATTTCAAATTCAAATATATAACAATTTAATGGGTTAACGTTAATTATAATTTAAAATGTTACTTCACATTTTGTAAGAGCATTTTAATATTCAAACACCAGATATAAAATCAAAAGAATTGATAACCGTATTTGGGAACATATTTTAAATTTACGATAGGTAACCGAGCAACAGCCAATACTCGCTGTAGGTTGTTGTAAAGATAAATCGTAGGTGTTCGTATGTGAGTGCTGAACTGCTGAACACAACCCTCAGTGAATATCCGTCACCAGTATTCTTTCTGGAGGCCAACTGCGGCCGCGCGCTACAGCGACGTAATTAGCTTATAACTTGTTCTATCCTATCCTTTGATGTTTAACAAAACGGTTTGTTCGAGCAAATTGGATTGATAAAGTTTCGCTGTACCTCGGCATAACCTTTTTTTGTTATTCCGATGAATATTTAAAGTCACTGAAACGAGAGGGGGCGAGAAATAAAATAAAACTATGAGAGACATTCAAAATAATTTGGAGCGAAATGAAGATTGTCATTTCTTGTTTACAAAAAAATATTGATAGGCCCCATTTTTGTATGTATTGTATTAAGTATGTATTTATTTAAAAATAGGTAATTAGAGCAGAGCTTATAGAGTTCTAAACGAACTACGTAGGTTTAACTCATACCACTTGTGGCAAGTGGCCTACTTGAGTTTCTGCTACATTTGTGTCTACTATATTTATAATATCTTAAATATCACGAAGACTTACTAGGCAAGGGAAAAAATAATATAAAGAAAATTCCTTATGGTAACGTTTTCCATAAGAACACACCATTCTGGCATTATGGCGGCGCATCCCCCACGCCACACTCACACCACATTAGCTCGCCATCAGCGAGTGCTCCGTAATGGTTTCAGGAGACTTTCAAAAGGCTTTCATAAATGTGAATCCAGCAACATTACATGAATATATTATTATGACATTGTCAAAATTAGCAGTAATTTTATGCACGCATCTTTTATACTTAGCCAAAGTAAATTAACTCATAATAGGCTTCGCATTACAGCAGTCACAGCCAGACACTAAGGTTCTGTATCATGGGTTACATAGATACTGAAGTCCTGACTGGTAACAGAAACTTCTGTCCTGCTGGGAATCGAACCCAAACAGCTTCGGATGGTTTGCAGATGAATTGCGTTGTGGCTTTGCACCAATAAGCTACCTGACAGCTATCATAACAGAAGGTCATCAAATTTCCGTATTTTAGATAACAAGTGCCATGTCATAATCCAACAATTTTTATTAGAGAAATAGCTACATAGTAGTATAATCAGAAAACTGTAATAAATTATTTTTGTACGTTAAAGGTCGCTCCTAAAATGTAACATAAAAATCTAGATCACTAACAAAATAGTGCATACGTGGTTCACAGCCAAATTTTTTTGAGACGAAAATAATGTAAAACTAAAATATCATCTCGTTTCAAGATCAAGGCGTCACTTAATCATCACGTCAGCTTACATGTGAAATTATTTTACGACATGTCGCCGTATGACACGGTCTCGGTTTGCTACACGATCGTGAACCTTACAGATGCGTAATAAGGGTTAAGGAGTTTTATTTAAAAACTTGTGAAGAATTGAAACTAATGTTAATGATCTTTCTCATTACTGAAGGGCGAGTGACATGTGCGTGCGAACAGTTTACGCAGAAGCCATATTATTTTCGCATTTTCCGCATAACAACAGTCAGTGCGTATTTGTTACGCATTGGTTTTTAGTAATAATCTACACTTTTAGCAATATATTTACTAGCAATTATAGAAATAACTTAGCCTAACACTATATCTATATATCATAAAAAAACTATTTCATAGTTCGACTTTGTTTAAGACCTTCTTAACTTATCCACTGCAAATAAAATATAGAACGCTCAGAACTGATTTTAATGACTATGCAAAACGTTTTATCATTACTAAAAAACCGTCCCGAAAATCCGTAATGAAGCTCTGAAATTTCCAATGTGGAGCGCTCAACGCTGCGGCTCAAGCGAAATTCAAATACGGCGCCGTAATCCGAAAACTCAACACCAGAAACCCTACAACGAAACCCTTAATACAGCAAAACAAACATCAACTTGCTCATAACATTTGGATCCCAATTGGTATTCCATCCAGAGTCAGCGCCTCACTTTGTGCGGAAGTCGGGATCACCTGAACAAAACGATCCCGCAATATCGCGGGCTCAGGCGAAGCCTTAATCCGGGATTACTTTACAAAGGCCCCGTGTTTCTCCGAACAACCTTTATCTAGTAAGCGTCTTCATTGACCGAAAGGCAAGCCGTCGAAGTAATCGAAGCGAATTTGTCTTGTGGAGTTCAAGTAAAATAATTAACTGTTTCATATTATTAGAACAGGACCTACAGGGTAGACCTTTATGAAAAGGACATTTAAAGTTTGAAGGGAATTCAACATAGGTACGTATACAAAATTGAAAGATAATTTAATAAAAATGTTTGTGTAAACTCATTAGCTGCTTAATTCTTTTTAATAAAGTGTTTGCGATTAGTGTTGAGTAATTTGCAGTTATCGCTAACTGAAAGAACGCGACCGGAATCCCTGCGAGGATTAGATACTATAATTTGTTTGCTTACAGAATACTACTTGTGGCTTATTTTCCTTGCGTTAAACGGATATCGAGACTATTGGATAAGAATCTAAGTCTCTAAATGAGATCTACTATCTCTCTACAATTTTCTAACAATTTTTTTTGTCATCTGACAAATTTAAAAACTGGACTCATACTAAATGCGCCAGGATAAAAGAATAATTTGTTACCATGGATAGTCTTTTAAAATTATCATGATTCAACAAAGATGGAATCATTGCAATTTTGTAACAGTCGTTGTACTCGTAAAAAAGATAGCAACATATTTGACAATAAAAAAAATATAGAATTCCATCGCGGCGTCCCCAGAGTACATTACAGGCTCAAGTGCTGAGAACAAAAAATGCCAAAACCGTTCCTTAACACAATCTCCATTAGGGAATTGCGGACATCCGGGAATCGAGGGCTTCGGGGCTTCGGGCCGGGACTGGGGGTTCACTGGAACGAAATAATCGATTCCATCTCGGGAATTACTTTCGCTGATATTTGCCGGAATTATCGGAATGTGCGTAGCACTCGAATGCTACCCTGTGGACTGATGGCGGTGGGATGGTGACCCACACACTGCTGGATGTCGCTTGAATACCTTCAATACTTTAGAAAGGCACCGCCTTCTGGAGTTTTCTGATGTGTTTATTAGAAATAGTTTATCTCTGATCCCTTACATATAAAAATACTACCGAAAAAATATTCATGCCTGCTTTCTAGTCGAAATTTCCCTGTTGCTGTGTGTGCTGTTTGATCATGATCTCATCTTATCATTAATATCATTCTTATGACGAAAAGTACAATTATAAGCCTGTAATGTATCTACTTATCGTATTATCTGTAGAAACAATATTTCTCTGTATTTTTATGATTTTAGGAAAATAAATCGAAAAAAGGCTATTTTATTTCTTGCTACTCGCTACAAGAAATATAGCCCCTTTGTAGCGTCCTGGAGCTAACAAGTAATGTTCGTGGGTGTTATTTTGTCAAACTATTTACTTGTCTAGAAGTTCAAATAAGTATGTATAAAGAATTTTCTTTTTATTGAACGATACCTCAACTTCTAAAGAGTTCAAGTACGAGTACTAGTACAATTTTAATGTTCTTTAAAATATTTTATTATGTTTACAATATCAGCGAACGCCTAAAATAGTTCCAACAGACTGTTATAAATATAATAACACGTTTTCTGTTGATAAGATTATATAAAATATATAGAATAATGAGTAGGGACCTTCTGTTTCTAATGCTTATTCTTTGTCAGTAGTCCGTGGGCGATACACTTCGTCTACAATATAAAACTTTTCCCGAGAAGAGCCGAGTTCAGTCACCTTTCGTTATTTCTTTCAGGTTCTTTGCGAGTTTGTGAATTAATAATGCAAAGACGAGGTTCCTATAAGTGTATCATGTAAAGTTCTAAAACAAAAAAAAATAATTACGTAGTAATGACAGGGTACTGGTGACTTTAAAAGTCTTTCCGGAGCTTTTTCACGAGATATAAGGGATAAGTTTTACCGTACATAATCCTCAACTTTATTTTAAAAAAACGTTTTTACTTGTAGGACTCTGTACTTGTAATATTATTTGTTTTATCTGTTTAATATATTTTTAATGGTGCAGGTGGCAGTAATTCATATTGAGGTAGAAAGGGTACCGTTCACCCGGGGACGTTCCACCGCTGGACCTTATAACCCACCGTAAAGCAAATCTGGTGGCAAACTCTATTTAATATCAGGTGGCTTGCATGGTTTTTTTGCTACTCATAAACGATTAAAAATAAATTTTCCTTACATCATAGGATTATTGAAAGTTTTAGGTTTATTTATATTATAACAATAATTTTGTGCTTTAATTTAGAAAGGTACATATGTAGTTTTAGTCTTATGAATATAATGGCCTAATTAAAATAAACAAACATAATTTAAAATCATTAATTACATTACAAACTCCAATCGTCCTTTATGTATTTCTATAGGCAAGAACTAAATTGAGTTCAACGGAGATAAATTAGTTCCAAAGTCTTGAGCGTGGCTTTCAACTGAAGAGCGAAGGGTGAACCCCTTCCACTTATCAATTTGGGGGCCGAAGTTACATTGGATAAACGCTATCAAGTCCACAATTGTAACTGATAGTTACCCAACAGTTATTACGAACTTTAACAAAGTCCTTGGAGTCGCTGCAACACAAATTAACGCGAGCAAACTTCTTGCGCGCCTCAACCGCGTTCCCTGTCAAGTTTACTCTTCCAAGATATCCCGGGATTCCTTTTCAAGCGACAGACGATTTAGAATTCTATGTCCTTTCCTTAAGGTGTACTGTCGAGTTACCGTCCTCGCCGAAATCACCAAGATAAACTCAGATAGGTAGACACTCGGCAAACTCTAGTGTATGGTTCTCGTCAATAATTGCTTGCGAGCTTCAAACTTCTGTCTATTTAAGATTACCTAAATCGATAAGCTGCCTCAATTCAAGAACATTGAATTCACAACTAAACATGGATAAATTGATATTGTTGCTAATGTGAATTGAAATGATCGATCACTATCGCGCAGATAGTTTAGTTAGATGGTTGGTATCATACATTAATGTACTGTCTTTATTGAACGTCGACGGTGTTCACTTATTTAAAGAAAAATAAACAGTAGGATTAAATCCTTGTGTTCAGTGATTGTTGAAACTAATTACAAGAAATTAATATAAATCTTTGTAGTAGTTTTTAAAATGCTACCGCATTAACAATACTGATAGAGGTTGTGTTATTGCAGCGCTGTTAAAACATCGTGAACGAGTTTAAAACGATGGAATCGCATTTATCACCGAAGAGAAAACTGGAGCATCGGCTGTCAGCGTCACGGCGTCAGCGAACAATGCTTTCAGACAAATTGCCGCGGATTCCTGCAACATGACTTTGTGAATTATGTTAAAATATTGAATTACCGTGACATCCTCGAACTGCTGTTCGCGTCATACCTTATTTACGGGTTAAACGCACGCGATATTCTGTTCAAACCAAAGGCAGCCTTAGTTGTTCCTAATGAAGGTGTATTTTTGTTGAATGTGCTTTACGTCACGTTTCTATAGTTTTGGCTCGTCCAACTCGAGCATCTAGGTAGACCCGCCGGCGGCCGGTGATTGACGTAAAAGGCACCTTTCCAATTGCTATGTATACTTTTATACATGATACAAACAGTATGTGTCCCTAGCAACATAGTGCTTACAACAAATAATGCAGCAACGCGCGTCCAGCATTTTCCTCATAGTTGATGGTGCATTTCCACGTGTTTAGGTTTTGGCAAAGGCAAATCATTTAATTCTGTAATGAACTTATTTAATATTAACATCAGTATGGATCTGAGAATACTGTTTTTAGAGTGAAATAAATTAGAAGTAGGTTACACAAATTATTTTCAATTAAGAAAATGGATTTAAAAAAGAAAATTATAAAAAAATTATGACCTAAAAATACCAATATAACATTAAGAACATCCTAAGCAACTTATTTATGTACATACCTAAGTTGCCAGAGTTGGTAAATTTTAGTTAAAAGAAAAAAATATTCGGTAAATTTTTCTTTAAGATAAAAGTTCGAAGAATTCAATAGATTGATGGTCGATGTGTGGTTCTGTCAACATGCCAGAATTTGGTCGGGCGATAAGAGACGAGGTCATCGTCAGGAATAGATCCAGCCTTGACATCTGACTTAAAGATACCACCCCTGAACCTGAGGGAACAGACACGGGCGCGAAACCTAAGGGAGTCCTTATCTGTAGCATCTATGCTTTATTTGAAACGTTTTATAAACCGCGTTTAATAAATTTCTTAAAGTAATAACTGCTTTTGACATTACATACGAGTATAGTTTACAATTTTATTATCCGTTACAAAAAGTGAGTTAACAAAACAAAAAAAAACATTGTGTTAACATTTGAACTCTCCTGTTGCTTGTCTTAAGCCGAAAGCCATTAACTCTGTCTGTTTAAATAATGGTGCAGGTTAAATTTGTGTGACTATATAACAATGAACAGCAAAAAATAATGCCAGAAAGAATAAAACATATCCACGCAACGAACCACAAGCGACGTTTACAGATGATGATGCAGAACCGACTTCAAAAGGATGAGAGATAAATAGCCGCAGGCTGATGAACTCGCCTCCTTTTTAATATAATCGTCCGCTATTTATACATTTTCGAATGCATCATATCACATCACGATTTTGATGATACAGACCATGTTTGACAAGACCTTAATTGCTGGTCAAAAATAACTACGATGAAAATATCTCAAAAACAAAATTGAATTGAAAACATTATTCAAACTCTGGATTGAGTTGATGTAACCATAAAATAATGTTGCTCCAATTTAAAGAGATGTAACCATTAAAATTCTTGCTCTTACTTATATTCTGCGTATATCCACAGGCGATTTTTGAAGATTTTCTGGATTTTGAAGATACCGAACTGCTATACGAGTAACAAAGTCGAACGAAGCTCTCGTAATAAAAGGAGACGTGGGATTTTAGGGAGTTGTTACGATGAAAACTCCATTCGGATTCGCAATCCCGGCTTTCGAGGATTCAACTTTCAAAACACAGAGTTTTAAGAGCGTCGTAATACGTCGGTTGAGTTAAGCCGAGACCTTATAATTTGTTTTTCAACGACTTATTCATTACGCCAAGCGCTAATGCTTCTCATTTGAATAATTCTAAATATGTTTGAGCGTGGCGGCTTGCGGAGACTCGTGCGCCTTGGCACGTCGAGCGCAGGGCTCGGCTTGCATGACACCGGTATATCCGTCGCTTGCATCATCCTACCATCTGCCGCGTCGAGCCAATTTGGACTTAAATCACTTGAACTAAATTGGATAATCGCCAGCTCGCACGTGTGCGCAGATTTTAAAGTCTCGTTCAGACTCCACTTGGGTTGGGTATGCTTTATTTAAACTTTTTTGTCCGTCGCTCGTTTACCACATATTAATCAACTAATCAGGCGGACGTTTTATTGCAATCATTTATTATCAGATGTTGTTTTCGTTGAGGAATCGTAAGTAATTCATGAGCTGTCTTCGTTAATTTTCTCGCAGATGAATATAGAACTTGATTATGAGATACGAGTAGAGTACCAAGTAGAGATAAGGTCTTCTTGGATTTCAATTAAAGTTTCGATCTAAGTTTCTTGTAGATAAAAAACGGGTAGCTTTAGGTTCTTTTTATTAAAAAAGGTTGCGATTAGAGCTTCACTTTAATACATACCAATAATAATAAACCATACTCAATCAAAACACATTTTTTTGAACTCTTGAAATATTCAAAACTTTCTTAACGCTTCTCATTTGCTCAGCTGCAAATATTTTATAATTGTTTTTGTAATAAATAAAATTAAAGCTTTGTGTCCAGTGTGCACTCGTCGCCTTTCGCTTGGGTAGACAGGCCGGCGCTGGCGAGTCGCCACCATCGCTGATGAGTTCATGGTGACGACAACCGCGAGGGGGGGGATCTCTCGCCTCCCCCGCCCTTACACCGCCCGGTATTTCTATCCCGTCCGTAACACCTTTTCTCTGTCAAGGCGAGACCGTTTCGTAGAATTTCTTTTGAAGTCGAAAATATTTTTGACGTCCACCAAAATAATATGAACGTGAAGCTGTTTGGAACGATCGCCGTGTACTGTTACCGAGGAGCACCGCGTTAACGTTTCAGTTAATATTTACCTTTTACTGTCCGCGACTTTCAGCGGCTCGATTAAATTGTAAATTAATGCGGTACTTAATTCTCTGCCGCTGGATTACGTTATCTAATCTCTTTATCCTAATTTAGAGGCTAGTGGGTCCCGAGGAGGATGGAGCGAGAGCATGAAATTAAGGTTGAAATTTGCATAATCACGGCGAAGGGCTGTTCGGAGCTTCCTCGCCGCCATTACAACTAAATTTCGTCCCTCATTACCGCCGAAGGTCTCCAAGTATTAAGTCA
>DWAV01000176.1:0-25434 GCA_018231305.1 Noctuana lactifera
TTTACCTTTGATTTATAATCAATGTACATATTTATCTTAGCTTTTTGACCTAATATTTGATAAGATGGTCATATGTATTAAATATTGATTGATTTTCGTTCTATTTTTATATTTAATATTAGTACACTACTAATAAATGACTGGTTTGCTTCTCTTAGTTAAATAATTTCTGTATTCTTTAGTTCACACAACTGTGTGCACTCTATTATTATAGAACTCTATTATCATAACGATTTGTAGGCAGTAATAACTTTCTGTATGCATAATGGGTAGATATTTGGGGTGTTGATTTTTATGGTATGAATTTCAGGTTGTAAATGATGTAAAAGGCCAAAATGTGTACAAGGAGCATTTACCACTACTGGGAGAGTTGGGACCTGGACGCACTGGTCCTCATGGTTTGCAAGTTGGAGATCAGGTTGGTTTAAATTTGTTATGCTTAATTTAGTTTAAATTTTATATAAAGTGTATTTCTTAAGTATCACTTTTGATTTCCAGTAAACAACTTCTCAAAATCCTTTCATATTTAAATATACAATTTGGTATACGACATATTAGTCCTAAAAATAGGTTTCTTTAAAGAATGTTATGATAAAATAAAACTTGTAGTCATCTACCCAACATCTGTATAAACTGTTCCTAATCTGTTGTGTGCTAATTTCAGGTGAATGTTGACCTTGATTTAGAAATAGTACAGTCCCTTCAACATGGGCATGGCGGCTGGACTGATGGCATGTTTGAGTGCTTGAGAACCACTGGCACAGTTGTTGGGATTGACGAGGACCATGACATTGTAGTCACATATCCCAGTGGAAACAGGTGGACTTTTAACCCAGCTGTCCTGACTAAGGTATTGTATCAAAATTACTTACAGTTAATTTTAACTGATATAATATATGTATTACCTAATATTTAAAAGTAAAATTGTGTTATTTACAATACTGTATGGGTTGTTACTTTGCCCCCCCATTTCTTTCCCCTACTGGATCATAATTTGATCTCATGTTGTTGTATGTTTTTTTTTCTTTTTCATTTTGTTTAAAAAAAGAGTAGTCCCATCTACTATTATTTTTTTTTTTTTGGATTTTCTTTTCTCAGCTGTAAGGCCGGTCAAAAGTTGCATTTACAGGTGGGAATCAAGTAAATGCAGTGTTTGCTGACTTTAGTTTATAGATAGTGTGGTGTGATGGGGTTATTATAATATTAATATTATTTGGTATTATGTATATGTACACAGGTATGCAGCGGGAATGTGTCGTCAGCGGCAGGTGCGGGCGCGGGCGCGGCGGGCACGGGGACGGCGGGAGGCGCGGCGGCGGGCGGATTCGCGGTGGGCGACCTGGTGCAGGTGTGCGCCGACCAGGAGCGCGTCAAGCTGCTGCAGCGTGGCCACGGCGAGTGGGCTGAAGCTATGGCGCCGGTGGGTTTCTTATTTAAATGTTTTTACTTCTTACTTTTTTTTCATATTCTAAAAATAAGGTAGGTAAATAAATTAAGTAACCTGACCTACAAAGTCAAGGAAACAGTTGTCGTTAATTGATCTTGGAACTTTCTTAGTCATCTTGAATGTTCAGTTAAGCTTTTACGCTGAGGACTATGACAGTTGAAACACGATAAATAGCTTCATGGTAGAAAAGTCTGTGGTGGTTGCATTTCCCCAGTTGCCTCCGCCCTTTACAAATAAAGAGCCTATTTCATCATCTTCAAGAAAGTTCTAAGTAAGCTACTCAACTATTAAATTGACACTTTGCCCTAAGACTGATAAACGGGCTACCTTTTCTAAGTGGTACACTACGGAAGGTACAAAAACAGAATGTATAAAGTTCATACAAAAGCAAGAGCATAGATGATTTCGACTAAATCTGGAGCAGCGAACTTGTTCCTACTAGGTTTTTTTACGGTAAAATTACAAACGAATGCTTTTATTGTGTTTAATTGTTTATAACGTTTTGTTACAGACGCTTGGCAAAATTGGTCGTGTACAGCAGATTTATCACGATAACGATCTCAAAGTTGAAGTTTGCAACACTTCATGGACGTATAACCCGAATGCAGTCACTAAAGTAGCTTCATCTGATGGTAGCATTCCGGGAAACTCCTCAGGTATGACTAGGCACAGTTTTTTTAAGAATTTCTGAGAATAATAATATTCTGAAATATAGTCGTTAAATTCAGATTCTTCTCTCCAGTTCATTGTTATCGACAAAATTTTAAAAAACGCCGTGCATTTTTTTTGGTAAAAGCACATTGTTTCTTTGCGTGCATAACACGTTTTCTTATTATTATTAGGTATCTGTAGGTAATTGAATTAACTATCGAGCGGTATCTATATCTCAGTTTTGTACTAAACGAAATCTATATCTAAGACTAATCTAAATCTAACGAAATCTATATCTAATCTATATCTAAATTATGATAAGTACCGGAAATTAAAGTTTTCACATAATCCTTATTTGTTAATAGGAGAACGTCTGTCAGTGCTGCTGAAGAAGCTTTTCGAATCACACGTGACGGGCGACGCGAATGAGGAGCTTGTTAAGGCCGCAGCAAACGGCGACGCGGCTCGCTGTGCGGATATCCTGGCGCGAACAGACGGCGCGCACGCTGACGTTAACGGCGTGTACGGCGGACATACTGCCTTGCAGGTTGGTTTTGATCGACTTAGATGTAATGATGTAAATAGCTTTGCAAAAATTCTGGAAACAGCTGTATGTCGAGGTAAATTTTTTTAGGGTAAATAATAATAATGTGAAATAGTTTACGATGACATATCGACCACTATCTATCCTATTTGAGTTAGGATGTGGGTGTCTATGGATTGAAGAGCTTATCATCAGGTGGCCTGCGATGCCTGTTTACTTGTTTGCTAATTATAAAATATTAAAAAATAAAAAGATCATTAAAATCCAGGCAGCAGCCCAGAACGGTCACGTGGAGGTGATCCGCACGCTGGTGGAGGGCGGCGCGGAGGCGGACGCGGAGGACCGCGACGGGGACCGCGCGGCTCACCACGCGGCGTTCGGTGACGAGCCCGCCGCCCTTCGCGCGCTGGCCGGCGCCGGCGCAGACCTCAACGCGCGCAACCGTCGCCGTCAGACGCCGCTGCACATCGCCGTCAACAAGGGCCACCTGGGCGTCGTGCGCACGCTGCTGCAGCTCGCCGTACATCCCAGCTTGCAGGTACACCCCATAGATCCCTTACGCCACATATAAATATATACAGGACTAGCTTACACCCGCGACTTCGTCCGCGTGGATTTCAGACTTGGATTATACATTTCAGAGGGATTATAAAAAAGTGACTAACAAAAAAGTAGGTATATGATAAAAAATATTTAAGCTGAAATTATACTTAAAAATCATTGTGGAGAGAAAAGTACTTGTGTGTACTTCTGAAAAGCCCAAACCTCTGATTGATCTTAATTTTGGTGTAAATGGAGATACCACCGCCCCCCGTGAAGACATTTTTTATTTAACTGTTGGAGAGGTGAAAATCCCGTAGATACTTGACATTCAATTAATAGCATTTCCCATGTCGCAATTCTGTGTATTAAAACGTGGACGTTATCATGTCCATGACGATGTACGTGAAGGTCGGCCCACAACTGCGGAAACTATCAAGAAAATAGCGGTCAAAAAATTCGTAGGCACTCTATTAAGGAATGATCTAAGTGCAAAACATTTTGCGTGTACATCTGAATGTTCTTAAAGGATACCGCATGGTTTAACGGAAACTAGAAACGAGTGCGTGTCGAGTGGTGCCGTAAAATGTTATAAAACGCCTGGACAATAAGAGCATTGGCTTAGTAAAATTAATATTGCAAGCACATATTATTATGTTTATACCTAATTATTTAAGTGTATAAGTATCGCAACTGTTTTAATATTTTAACAGTTTAATGCAGTCATTTTTATTTTTCACTCTTCACTAAGGTCTTATCGAAATGCCAAAGTAATTACAATACAAAAAAAGAAATAAGAGTAAGTACCTAATTGTAAAAAATATAAAAAAAGCAAGCTCCATTGAAAACGATATTTTTGCGTAGCATCGTGTAGCAAGTTGTTAATATCACGTATATTTTGTATGGAACGGCGTGAATTGACGCGCACGAACGTTTGGTGACACAATGCTTGTCATCCCCCGCGGCTCTGCGAAACAATGGCGGGGAATCGAGCCGTCATATTCGGCTTATAAATTCGTGTAGTTTTTAAAGCTCTGCCGAAAAACGTAACTACCTACGCCAGTTTATAGGGTGTCGTTGCGTATATTTTTTTTGTGATACTCGTACATTTACAGCTGAGGGCCATTTCGTTTGCTTGATTAAAGCTGTCGTAAATAAGTTTTAAAGGTATAAACATCTGGTATCAATATTTGATTTATCAGTTGTGAACTTATGGGTATGTTAGTCTACGGGCTCTAGGTAGTTTTTGTTGAGCAAAATTTGGCCATAAACCAGCATTTGAAATTGGTTCTAGAAGTTCCAGATATTGTAGGTACTAGGTAGAAGTTTGACATAATGTGATAAATTAAATCGACTATATCAAAAATGTCTGTGAATGTATCTGCCTATCGACACTACAACTGTAGGTAACTTTATAAGTTCTATAAGAGATATTACCTACTCCAGAGAGACTATTCGCCAATTGCCGACTGCCTTACTGTGAGCAAATTATTAAAAAAACAAAATAAATTAACTAACATTATTTTGATTGAAATTATATTTAAGTAGGTATTTTATTGTATGTAGTTCTTCCAAATACGTAAGCTGCTGTAGGTATAAAATTCTGAACACGCGGATCTAATCCACAATTACAGCCTTGTTCACGTTACATACTTAACACTTTTAATATAGACAAGTAGAGTTTCAGTTCGTAATGAGTGTAGCGACGCTCTCAGACATGCGGTCTCCATAATTGCCAAACTTTGCGTCACCCCGGTCCCCCGTCCCGCAACTTGTCGCTTACCATTGTTCTCGTGACAACGCGTGTGTTATACGTTATACCCCTCTTGTAGTGCTTAATGCAACTTTGAACGTATGCAATTATTATTATAATGGCTACTATTATGTCCGAAAATAGCACACTCAATTCCAATAATTTAATATCAATGCTAGCCAGACTATGCTGCAAATTCATCTCTAAAATCTTTGTTTAATGAAATAACTATCCGAGAGCTGGAGCCGTATTCAGGCGCAATTGGGCGTAAAGCTATTTAAATCTGAATAGGGCATTGTAGAGGCTCGTCACCTTGATTCTCCGACGGTGCGAGCGTCTCGTCCTTAATAAAGTTAGAGTGCCGTCGACGTCTCGTGGTCTTGCGCCGCTCGCAGCGCCCTCCGGCGAATCTAAATCATTGCGCATAAACTATAGTCACCTTTCAAACTTGTCGTCAAGAAATTCTTTTGTTTTAATCCGAGATCCAAGCTTCATTTTAGGAGCATCTTAATCGACTTCACGAATAACGACAGGAATGTCTTAAAGAGGTTTACTTGTAGGTACCTGAACAAAAATACTCAGATATCTTCGGGTTTAGCTAAAGGCTTATACGGGACTAGAAATGGCCGTAAATGTAATGTCTGCAATTGTTCCACAATTCTCTATTTTATTATAAAACATTTGAATCAGTAATATTTTCCTGGTATTTACAGACGTTGATTTAGCATGAACGGATTTGGTTATATCAGTGGTATAATCAGAGAATTAATTGGATTACTTCACAAATAAGGCCGTCGTAGATTAGTTGGGTAAATATTCGGTATAAGCGACGTTCCAGTATTATTGTAACGACAAGAGGAATAGGGAGACTGTCAGGAATCAGCAAAGGCGCTTGTTACGTAAATATCGGCTGGGCGTGTTGTGAATAGGGTAAAATATACTATGAGGGAGCCGTATGTGTGCCCCATTCTTGCAGCGTAAGTAGTTGTGTTCACTTTACGTGAAGTATTATATTTATGGCTTGGTTAGTGCGGTTGCTTAAGACGAAATTAATATTATTCTATTCTATTCCTCTCCCTCACCCAAAAAAAACATCGCAATGCAGGATAAATATTTTTATACACCTAGCACCTAAATGAAAACTCGAAACGGGCGTGTAATTATTATTTTGTTCTGGAGTCACTGCTTAATATGTAATAGAGAACAAGTAAAACACGACCGCTCGCCACGAAAAGGAAATTCACAGCCTTTCCATTTCTGGTTATGTGCCGATTTATATTCTGCGCCCACTCGCCGCCTGAGAAATCTCATGTTGGAGGTGCTCTTTCAATTTGAATCGGAACACTCGGATCGGGGAATAATGTATTTCGATATCGACCCTCCGCTCGGAACGAATCCTCCTGTTTATCGCCGTTCTCATTTATTCGGGCGTCGTCGCGCCTTTATTTTTTCAACACGAAGCTACTGTCGCACTGTTTATCCCCCGTGCGCTACTATTAGTAGGTTCTTTGTTTTTAGACATAATCAGGTCGCTCACGGTTAATTGAATTGTCACACACCTTTACTTCTACCACGGGCTTCGCATTTTACAAGAAACTGTTTCTGTTGTTGTTTCCATTATTGTGGTTGTGATGTGATTTCCACGACATAATATAATTTCATCTAAAGAAAATGGTAATATTATTATGATAAATTTGCCCTTTTTTCAAATAAACTGATGGTGCTCTCGTATTATATGAATATGATACCGATGTACTTGTAGTAAAATGAGAGAGAAAATTTAGTTGACTCTCACATTAAATTTCCATTATAATAAAATAATTGACAATAATTAATATCGAGATAATTACCAATCGTGAACGATACCAATGTGCGGCGGTATTGACAATTAAACGATTTTAAACGGTTTTATGTCGTGTTTGTTTTGTACTTATTCCTGTTTCAATTAAATGCTGTTACAGAATCCACTTCATTTATTCCGCTATTGAAAGCAGCGAAATTGGAGTGTTTTAGTTTGCTGTGAGTTTTATGCTTTTAATTGTTTTTGTTTCGTAATATAGGTTTTAGGTCCTAATGTTTGTGTGATAAGCCATATATAGGTACCACGAATATGATTATACATCATATTATATTGATTGTGTTTAGCCGTTATTTTTCGTTACTTCAATAAAATTACATGTTTCATTGAGTAGATAACAATAATTTTGTACATTGCTTGTTAAATTTAATTAATCAATGGTATTTTGTTTGTTCATTATTAATAGAATAACTAAATTGTTATTAATGTCTTGTGAAAGATATACCTAAACATCTCGTCGAATAAAGATATTAATATTTCATAAATAATACAATATTAATTGTTACAATAAATTAGACCTACTATCTCCATCAACTTACATCAAATAAATAGTTCATTCTCAAGCATCGAATTTCCCGAATTAATTTGATGCTTGTAAACAATTTGACGCGGAAGCAAGGGTAGTCGATGAAGGAAGTTATTCACTTGATGACTATGTTATGTCGACAACATGAAATTGAAATATGTAGGGTAACTACTTATCTATATTTATGTTCCTATGTTAAGGTAATACATTTTACAAAATAGGACATGCAGGATGTACCTACGTAAACAAAAATCTATATAAACACCACGGTTTTATACCTGAATAATTTTTGATGTTAACATACTTGATATTATTTAGGCCGTACTTACCACCAGTTTCTGAAAGGCTTGTCAATATTCCTTCAACTAAACTAACATGTTGTTAACAGCTCTGTCAAATAAATCAGAGTTTCTGAGACGTAAGTAGTATTTTAGAGAACGGTAAGCGGTCTGTGAATGAGAAACATTCGATTCTTAAGACAAAATTTTACATCTTTTTTAACCAACGTAATGATCAAGTCAAAGAAGATATCTTGGTTTTAGAAACTCAAAAGACACTTAACTGTAGATTAGTGTGTTGATAGCCTTTCGGCCAACTAATCGATTGTTACGGTAATTGTTACCAAAGATGTTTACGGTAAATGTTTCCTAAGTTGGTGAGACTTTTCAACATTTAAACATAATATTGTTATATAAAGAATCGAGCGTTTGGTCATCGGCAGCTGAGAGTTGAGCGTCTCATCTGGCATTCGAGTCGCGGCGCGGGTATTCTGTGGGCCCTTAACCCAAACAGGCCGCCCCGTTTCTCCGATTCCATGGCTATTTACGTCGTTTCGCTTGATAATCTGCTATTGTTTCGTGGGGATGCGCACCATCCCTGCGCGAATTATGCCAGTTATCTATTGAGAACGTGTGCCGCCTACTAATATGTATTGAATAAATAATTCGTTCCCGTCCCACTGGATAATGACAAATTTCTAAGTTCTTAGAATGCTAATGAGAAGTGAAGATATATAATAATACGTATACCCATCTATTTTATTCGGCATATTTAAAAAATCCTCTTTGAATATCGACGTGTGAGGTATACTCGAAAATGGAATCGATATTTAGATTATCAACTATGTCACCTTTAATCTGATAGACCCAAGGTCATAGTTTTAAAAGGGCTCGAAATTAGTCAATTTTTCTTCTTAGTTTTCGTGCATTGATGCCATTACATTATGAGTAAAAGCAAGCATGGTAAAATATCTGATGTTCGTTGCGTAGCTATGTATGATATGCATTTGGTAATTGTATGTAATATTTCATTGATAAGATATCGGAAGACACAAGGCCAAGCTATTCATGAGGCCAATTTGTTTTCGTTTATATGCCTATTTGTATTATTTACGTCGTGGCTAGAGAAAGCACTATACATAGGTCTTTCAATTTGAATCGAATCGGTCGAATAGAGAAATAATGTTTTTTGAAAGCGACCTTTTTATTCAGAACGACCGTGTATTCTTAACCTCCTTTGGTCATATTTCTTACTTTAGTGGGTAACCTATAATGGCTTCCATGTTTACTAATCACATAAACTATTGTGATAGAAGGCACCTTTATTTACTTTATATTTTATTTCCCTATGTAGTAAAAAATATAAATATTTTGGAGTAGCTTTGGAGAATTACCGAAAGTTAACCTTATGTGAACTGTTAGGTTTGTTCGATTTTCGAGTATTCCTCACACGTCGGTATTCATATTAATATCACGTATCATAACACACGGGTATTACGTCGAATGACGAAGAGAGTAGGTATCAACCTTATTTGATTATAATATCGTGTTACTTCCACTCTCTGCCTTATATTGCAAATGGGATAGACCGCGTTCTTAGCTGCTTATCATTTATGAATTCCCATTGTTTTGAGATAAACGCAATTTTGAAGTTGTCTTGAAAAAATAAGCGTAAATTTTACAATGTTTATCATAATATGTCCACTAAGTCATATTTTCATATTTCTCCGACTTAGATATGTATGTAAATTTTCTGCTCCATCAAATCCGTACCATGACGCTTAGTAAGTATAGTGCAGTAGAAAAATGTTTGTTTATGTAATAGGTTTATTTGGACGAGTGGTTGCTTTGGGAGCTCTATGCTGACGCTGCTCTAGGACCCGCGCTCGGCCACGCTCGGCTCACCCAACGTCTTACTGAAATCTAATTTTCGATAATCCGACCGACCATGTCTAGTCTTGATGTTGCTGTTTGCGCAATTTCTTTATTATTATTTTAGAAGTTGACTTATTTATTGTGCTTTGTTTAATACCTATACGAATAGAAATCTTTTGGATTAGAACACAGATTTCTAATCAGTACTGTGCATATTAGCTATACATTTTTTGTACTTTACAAATACTCTTAATGTGAGAATAGTATTACGAATTAGATAAATTCAAAATACTGAAGTAGGTACATAGTTGATTGAACGAGGAACGAACTAACAAAAGAGGGAATTTCGCTGATACTATCCTTGTTCTCTATTGTAGCTGATTTACTATTAGAAGAACGACGCCACATAAATCTCAGTGCAAAGGGTCGATAACGTCGTTTCAGCGGTTTTATAAAGGCTATTTTCTTCCGGTATTTTAAACCGATTGATTTAATTTAAGAGCGATGTTGGCTTGTGGTTTTGCTTATAAGAGGACGTACAGCAGGCGGGCAGGCGCTTAATTTACCCGTGGCTGGGCGATGGCGCGATGCGCCGCCGCCGCGCCGCGCCGCTCCGAACGGTCTTGTGGTGCGAGGCGCTACAGCCTGATTTATGCTATTTGCGCGTAAAGCGGAATTAATGGCTTTATTACTCTTCTCTGTTTGGGGATCTCTCCACGCGATCCGTGCTCATCGTGGAAAATGTCATTGAATTACCGAAATGTGATTCGGCCTTGTGGATCCCTATCAAGGATTACAAAGCCTATCAATTACGGGATTTTCCATGGATATCAGTGACAAAGCCTATAAAAACTTCTGTTTGAAATTATTTCACTTTATACTTAGCGTTAATCCACGTTAAAGGTAGAGTTACGACTTGCTAAATGTCTTAGTGAAACGTTTTATTACGGTCCTCGTGTGCTTTGTTTTAGGGGCTATGAAAGACTTAACACTTAAAATCCCCAGGATAGAATAGGAAATTACTACAGTCGTGAATCATTTCGTGCCTAATTGTATTTTAAATTATGATAGGTATGTGTTAGAATTGCATCCTACATTAAGACACACAGAATGACTGGTACCTACTTAATATACGTATATAATTATATTAAGTACGAGTCAAAAACTCTTAACGATAACGGTGCAACAAAAAATAACGAAATAGAAAAATATATTACAATAAAGAATAAGGATTTTAAAATACATAGCTGGAATTCAATTCAATATGGCGTAGATGATCGCGTGAAAAAAGTCATACGACCCGAAATGAAATCTAATATGTGATTAATGCGGCTGCACGAGTTTCATTATAGAATATCATAATTCTTGCGAAGGTAATATCCAGTGTGGCACACATTCCGGACCGGCAGCGCAGCCCGCAGGTGAAAAATTTGAGCTCCGACTCGTTGTGGCGCAGGCTTAGTGTTTTATCTCGGCTTAGCGTTACGAGGATTTGTGGCTCGCTAAGTAACGTTTTATGTCCCTGAAACGCCTGCAAGTTTGCTCCCCAGATAAATATGTATCTTTGATGCTACTTACAAAGTTACGAGCAAGCGCGGGCTTTCCTTTATTTTCAATAATATCGTGTGCATCGCTCAAGTATTTGTAACTATGTATCTTGTAAAATATTTACATTTCAAGAGTCGACAGTATACAGTGTACTCGTATATTTTGAAAGTGTACATGGTTAGAAATGGCATACGTACATAAAGTAATACCTAAGTTAGCAAAATATAGTTAAATAGGAATTATCCTATCGAAGTATTTACTTGGATATTTACTTCTTTTTTAAGTTATCATGGTAGTTTTTGAATGATGTCCTATCTTAAGCCAAGAACAGTCAACGACAATTAAATCAGAGTTCTTTGACTGTGTTACTATACATTTTTAAGTGCATAGGCTTAACTCAAGTGCAATAAAATCAATAGTAAATTTAAAGGTTGTTACCAAAAACAGTTTAACAATATTGTATAACTGTAAACAGCGGCAATAGTATAAACTATGTAAATTGTAGTAGAAGTATTAATTGTTTGATAATGATTTATGCGGAGCTGAAGAGGCAGACCTTTTTTATAATCGCTTATCTGTATACATAGGACCTTTGTCCTTTACAATTCGATTCAATGTGATGTCGTTATGCGCCTAAGCCTAAAAAATACATTGTCGAACATGTAATGACGGAATATTTTGTAAGCGAGAATGCACCGGGTGCAACAGAACTGGATTTCCTTTATAGTCTTAACTACTCCGGAATCACTAGTCGTAAATAACGCGCAGTGCACGCTCGCTTCCTTTCTTTCTACTGGGAAGTAAACCTTCGCAGTTCTTGGTGCTGAAATATATTGGCGAAGTTTGATACTTAGGGACCACAGAACAGGAAAGTTCAGTTGCGGAGAAATAATAGGATTAGTGAATTAATTGAAGACGATATCAAGAATTCTAGCTTTTCTTTAAATAAAGCACACAAATTATCTAACTTAAGCAAAACACGTTTAACAGAACGTTGGCTTCTGGAATGGAATTTTGGTCGATGGTTGGCCGTTTTATCCCATGTTTCTGTCGTCTGTTGTTGGACACGACCGCGGCAGGCTGGCATGCAACGATCGTTCCGACGGAATGTGTAATGGTAGTAAAAGGAACTTGCACCATGCTTTACGAGTAGGGATATTTTGTTAGAGCCATAAAGCGAACAGTTAGTTAAACGGTACATCAAGTAAGTGAAGTAGGTACTATTAATTGCGTAAGTAATAATTGAGTCAGTATATACCTGCACTTGGCCAGCTTGTTGGGCTGTGGCCTTTTCATGTCGTGGAGGAAGACCCATGTCCATCAGTGGGACAATATTGGCTTGATGATAAAGTCTATACAAATCGTAAACGGGTACTGATAAATTCATCTCGTCATTTCGTAGTAGCTTAAATAAAACTTATATCAGCCTTAAATTAAACTGATTTATCCATGCTACGTGTTACATGAACAAGATTCCACCCGCACCCGGGATTCTGCCTCCCGCGCTTACGCAAGCGGATCTATGGTTCAAAGGGTTTGTTTAGATTTCATACGGGAGTGGCAACAGTGGAACAAAATAATCAGATTCATCATCCCTTTGTCTTGGGAGTCGTTGTTAGCCCGCTCGGAGTCGGACGCGATTGTCTGTGTCGATTGTTTACTTCGTTAGCGGAGCTGCTATCTCCACCCGCACGCACGTCGCTTTAACAATCTTTGATTGTGACGCCGAAATACGTTTAAGATTTTTCTGAAGGAGTGTTTATAAATTGCAAAAGCGTGATCGTGTGTAGTATTGTGTTTTGTTATTAAACGTTTCGTGAATATACTACTCATGTTATAATATGACAAAATCTGCTTACTCACGTATACATATATACCTATATACCTACACGACATGCAGGCCACCTGATATTAAGTAGTTACTGCGTGGACATCCACGTCAAACCTTAAAGGTCATACGCGGAGGCGTTGCTACTCATGAGAACTGAGGTGGTCGCCTCATATATATAATAAAGTATACAACATTTTTATTTCGAGACAGCCTGACTAGAAACTGACGTCGCGACATCGCTGTGATCGGCGCGAGCTCATGATGAAAAGCCTCGTAATGGTTCGAAACTACATATACGGGCAATTCCGATATATTATACCTACACATGAGTAAGCCGAGTATGTCATATAAAATCAATGATATTACCTACAACACATGAGGCATAAAAGCTTACGTATAGATGATGTTTACCTTAATGGTTATAGTTGTATACTCGTACTTGTATAGGCTTCTCGGCTGTAGTGCTTGGCGCCACCTGCGTCCTATACAGCTCCACGTCGTGTAAATTTATGTATGCTTTCAACGCTTTTACCGTGTGCCACCTGACCTAGCTGGCGGATATTTTGCCGGACAAATGTTCCCCTGTCCCTATTTATATTGGATACCTTATTCTAACTCCCGTGAGCGACTGTTGCGTATAAAACTTGTGATTACACCCTATAAACTAAACGTATACAATTGATTACTTTGAATTAACTTTGGTGCTTTATTGGCTATAATTGCTATATTGGCTATTATTGGCTATAGTTTTAGACTACACTTTTTTGTTGTGATAGGTAATTGAATTTTCGTAACACGAGTTATAATTATGAAAAAAAAAAAAGAAATTCATACAATTTTATTTTCTGTCTAATTCCAGAGACATATAATTATACCTATAATTTGTTTTATTTCATATAGGTACGTACAAACAACCATACATACCATATTACACAAGAAAAACACCATTAAAATTCTCTACTAAGTATATTATAGCGGTAGTACTAAGTACCATTTTGTATTCACGTTGTACCGGAACTTTTCACAACGAACATTTATTGCCGTTATCTTGTTTGAAGTTTCGACATTTTAATCTAATCGGAATTCAAAACGTCCGACAAATATTTTGTCGTTTACAGTGTAACTTTTTAACACGTCGCCCAAAACAAACTGGGAAAACTGAAATACAAATACAGACTGTTGGAAAACAAAGTACCTAGGGTACACTGCAATAGTACACTTGCAAAAAGAATGTTTGGACCAATAAGTAACATGAAGTTGGTAATGTAAATAGTACTGGACTGTTTGCACGCCTCTAAGGAGGCTGTGCTTTAATATTCTCTCAAAATGAAAAGTACGGGAAGCGCTTATTCTTAAACCTTTATATTTTTATAAACATGCATTAATATTCTGGTAGGAAGGGTGTACGAAAAGTAAAAAAGTGTCTTCATTCTTCACACTTTATACTATTTTATTATAAATACTTTAATGCAATGTTTTTGTCGACTTATCGATTACTCTGCGTAAACTTTATAAATGTAGGTAGGTACCCACCAGGAGCGCGGGAGAACGATATTGCAACTTTGCAATAAATTTCTTTTGCAGCTGGTACGGAACACAATTTTACTTACCAATCGTTCACATAAGAGTCTTTTCTTTGCACTGCCTCAAATAGGTGCCTTCAAACGAAAGGACGGACTGTTACACTTGATATTAAAAAAGTTTTTCTATCACAACTCAGAAAGTGAGCAGGAATTTTATTGTAATCAAATAAATTTTTTCATTCTTACGTTGAAAGATTGCATTTCAACACTTTGCCTTTTCAACCGTACAGACAGCAGTGAATGAAAATTTACTTTAAAGTTCTTCGATACGTAAAAAAGAGTGTATTTCTATTTAAAAACATTCCGGGCAACAATGCTATTATTATAGCAATACAACTGCAGACGGTGCATGAAACAAGAGGCACTATGAACACGATTGTGAGGCTATCATGCCCAGGGAGATTTAGTGAGCGGAGATACGCTGTGGTTTATTATCTAACTCTTGTTACTCTAGGTGTATAGCAGGCCGTCCTCGCTTCGCAGTGCGATATTGCCAGATCCAGTGAAGGATACAAATGCACTGTCACATAACACATAGGAGTGCACTAATTTGATGTACTGGACGTGAGCTATGTCGCGTTGCGCCATTCGTTATTAAGCTTGCATTAGCTCCAGACAATGATGGATACAAATCTATGCTAAACTAGATATATGAGACAGGTGAAGTACGAGTACGGTGTTGTTTATATTAGGTAACGTTAAAATGTAAAACATAGTTTAAATTACAAATCTTTTCTGATACACGCTTTACTAATCCTTATTTAAATTATTCGAACATCTGGCTTTTTTGTATGACTTCTAAAGACACAGTTATGAGCGTTTTTCTAAACTGAATGGCCTGATACTATAGTTACCAACGTATATTTTTCACTTTATTTAGGTAGGTAGGTAATTAATTTATATCAATTAATACAAATATATCGCTTCTTTGGCAGTTTTTATAATACAAATCTCAAAAACATGTAAAAAAGTGAAGTGAGAAGAATATAGACATATGTATGAATATTGAAAATATAATAGCAGTACCTATATATTATTATGTTTAAATTATTATTGGACGGTATAATATATGTTCTTCTTAACCAACACCTTCAAAGTTTATGAGAACAGTAAACACTGCGCGTTTAGTTACGATGTGCAAAGACAGAAAAATACATGAACATTTCCTGTATGTTCGTTTTAGTAGCGGTATTATAAAGTGGCCTCGCAAAGCAGCAATTCTAGCCTCTAACAACGACACGACCTTAAAGCAAAAAGTCTATATTGCCTTTACGCTTCACGCTACAAACGATTATTTGTTCTTATTGCTCACATACGAATGTCGTACTTTTAATGTTATGTGAAACAAATATTAAAAAAAATATTCTTGTATCATAAAGTTTTGAAAAGAAAAGTATTTTTAGGCGGACTCGTTAAAACTCTGCTAAAATAAATTCTGCTAATGGACTTATACGCAAACTTACTCGTACCATGTTTTGTTGGGAATAACAAGAAATAACATCGTCTCCTGTCTATATTGAAAATTATGAAATGGGACTTGCTAAAACGAAAACTTAAATAATACTTGTTATACAATTTTCATTGAATTACAATACATTTTTTTATATAGGTACATACTAATTTATATACAAATTTGAGAGTCTTCAGGATTAAGTAAGCGTTATTGTAACAAAATATAAGACTCTTACCGAAGAGCCAAGTCATCGACTAACAATTATTATTCCTCATAAGTTCCAATCCGCAGAACTTGAAGTTTGTATAGCGAAAAGTTGTTATAAGTATTGGCAAGTGAAGAGTAAGGATCCTAGCGTCGGTCGGTTCTCGTGGCGTGGCTTTACGCTTGGAAACTACTTAAATATAAATTCCTATAAAATTCCTGGCTCATAAAGTATTTTCATGTAAACATGTAAAAGTTGACATTTAATTAAAAATAGCCCAATTAGGTATGTAATTGTATCTGGTTATCTAGGAATATTAATTAAATGAATTTCAAATTCAAATATGTGGGAAAACTAGTAAAATGATTCTTTTACAATGTATCTTAAGAAGGTACTTTTCTTCAGTTAACATAACAGTTAATATTTTATAATAATAAAACTGTTAAATCACCTAAGTGGCTACGAGGTTCACATTGACCAAAAAGAGCCACAAGATTGCACCCTCTATTCAGAACAATGCTAATTAAATAAAATAGATTAGAATAGGTTACAAACTGTTTCTAGCAGCCAGCGCTTAATGGTCTCCTTTTACGACATCACGCTTTATGCCCGCTCATTAGCGCGTCTCCCTACTGAAATTTTTTTATGGATACACGTTCTCATTCCACTTATTTCTTGCTTTATTTCATTAGTTTTAAGTGGCCCAAAAGTTATAGTCATCTTTATTGGAACGTGAAAGCCCATATACTGATACCCGCTACATAAATATTTAATATCTTGCTTTTAAAGTGAAATCTTTAATATTCCTTTAGCCATGACTTCCACTACTGGGCACGGGTCTCTCTCATATATTTAAGAGAAGGTTTTAAGTAGTAGGGTATGAGACGGAGGACGGTACTATCTGCTATAGGGGACACTACCATCGCTATAATCTGCTCTCCGTCTCTATATTTTCCATGCTGTGAGGTGGGTTTGAGTGGTAGGCCAACCACCAATGTCTGGTGGATCTAAGGGGCGAGCAAGGCAATATCTATTTAAATAAAATTGATCCTAACCATATTGCATATAGTTAGCACAGGTAGTTATGATAATTTCTGAATGTGTAATTTCCAATGCACGTTATTGGTCGGTTACTGTTATACGATATAACTGCTGTAAATTATCGTTCGAGCGCGTGTTGCATTAAATTATTGTTACAGTTATTGTGAAATATAATAATCCAGTTTTATAGTCAGGTTACAATAGTGCGAGCCGCTCGTTATCGTAGAAATTACCTATTGTTAATGTTTTAATTTGTATCCGGCCCGGCGTTCGTTCCATTCCGCAATTGTCTCTCACTAACCACTCCTATATCTAAAATTTGAATCGCTATTTGAATTAGTTTGGAAATAGTTATTATTTAACAGTATACTACATTTATTATATCAGTAAATTAAACCTGTATCTTATTAAAATTTTACATTAACTAAAAATTAATTGTAGCCTAAAGCTATAAAATTATGAATTCTGAGCTTGACTTTTTAAAGAGAAATTAGATACATGTGTCTCACATCTATCATAAAGTTTTCTAAAACACAAATAGGTGGCGTTAGTACTTTATTGTAATACAAATCTCAAGGGAATCTTAATTCAACACACTATTATACGTAAAATAATGATAGCTTGTAGTATCACCACCGTCGTTTCATTTCGCCATTATAGCTCTACGACCTACAGAATCAAAATAAGTAATAAGTTAGTAGCTACTTGCGATGCACTTAGTGATCATTATTATTATATTAAAAATACAAATGTTTACTCACAAATACTTGTAGTCGTCTACATTTTGAAGCTATGAGATACTTCAAGAAAGAAAAGTACCTAACAAGAATATAATATAATGTTATAATATGAGATATTTAAGTACTTACCTACGTATACGCAATAACATGGAAAAGGAGTAGTAATCATTACTAGGAACGTTCCAATAATTCCTTGTTCAGTGGCGGTGAAAGAGAATGGGCGGCCATTTTCAGAAACCTGGCCTTTGTGCTTTACCGTCGGTTTGTTTATTTCGGGGGCCTGCCTCGTAAACACTCGCACACCGATATACTAAAGTTGGCCTTCTTTATTTTCCCCCGAGAAATTCTTTTTCCGAATCACCATCCATGGCTTGCTAAATTTTCCTGACGCTGTTGTTTAGCAGTCATTTGAGTTTTGTTTTCGTTAAGTCTTAACGTAGATTCTAATCTAGACTCGAAATAATAAATTTGTAAATTTATTTTGTTTCTTTAAAATGTGCTTTGCTTTCTGTACGAGATATAAATGTTGGCTGGAACAATAGTTCTTCGCAAAGTTGGAAGCACTTAAGGTGGAAATGTTGGACAGCGAATGATCTGATAGCGGCCGCCAAACCCTCTGTTTCGTAGCTACTTAATTTACTGCCACAGTAACGCCACGAGCACGCTCCATATCCACCGCGTTATTGCCAACTTGAAAACAAGAATATCCCACACATTTCCTCCATATCTCCTGAATTTAAGCGTCTGCCACCCTCACTTCTTTTCCATTTCTTGCTTAAGGGAAGCATTCGTGTGAACTTTCCAGTAAATGGTTATTATATCATATTTTTATTCTTTTGTTTTCACATAATACATTTAGGTACATTTCTTAGTTCAATAAAAATGAGATTTGCGGAAGTAATAGAGTTGATTGGCTACGCTATATTTTGGATATCTATCTTTCTGTCCTTTCGTCTAAAAAATTAGAAGGAAACTTATTAGACAGATATTATTTATGTTTACTGTATGCCTAAATTACTTACAAAACTACACTTACACTAAAATAAAACCAAAATTCAGTTTCGGTTGTAAGAATTAGTAACATATTTTAAGTTAAAATTATACCGCTCGTTAGGTGGTAGTAATTATACGATAAAATTATTATTTTAATAAATTAACAAATTTTAATACCAAAATGCAAATCCCTTGTTCCACACTTGTATTGGTTTGCGACTGGCACGGTGTGGGATGGCATGGGACGTTTATCACCTTTTCGAAGGACTTGCGTCACACAAAGGTATTTTTCATGAGTTTTCTGCGTGGATGCGTTTCGTTACTTAAAGATCAGTGGTTTGGGAAGTGTCTAACCTTTACTATTGAAATAATATTACAAAGACTTTTCTCTATCTCATAAAATGGGAACGCCAAAACAAAAGTGTTTTAAGTCATAACAGTTTAAATATAGTCTTACAAATTGGAGATATGAAAAATAGCAGTTAAGTTCTGTGAAATACGTGAATGTGGTTTTAACTTCTTGACTTAATTACTTTCAAGAGCGAATATAACTTGGTAATATAAGCAATTAGAAACTTATTTGACGCTGCCGGTCCGCCTGTTCCGCCTCGGGCGAAGGAATCGTGAGCGGGATGAGCCATTACGTGCTTTCGAGGAACTTTTCCTTTTAAAAGTCGTCTCTTACTCTTTTAGAACTTATTATATTGGATAATTTGGCTGAAAATATGAATATGATGGGTACAACTTTAGTAATTTTAGCCGGGCGAGGAAAAAATTCGTCGATTACGTCATGAAATATGATCTCCTACGGCGCTAACCCCGATTACGGCTTTACGAGGATCCGCTTTATTATGACCCTTGCACGATATCACGGGGAAATCTACATCGGCCTATTGGAAACGATAAAAATGGATTTTGTAAAAGTTCACGCTGTGTAACGTAAGTTTTTGAAGCATTAAGTGAACAGCTACAGGCCGGATGCTGACGGGCGCAGAAGGATTGTACCTACGTTGGTACTTGTATTAGCAATTATGCAAAGCGTCTTCCGCGTTGCGGTGCGCGGGCGGTGGCGGCGGTGCTCGCGGGGCGCAGTAGGGCGGTTGCTGTCGCGCTCTTTCCTCACTCGTAGCGAAATAACGACCTCAATTTGCATAACAATGCTCGTCACCCCTTATTCCCCACCAGTGGCTTTCGCAGGCAACGCGGCCGTGTCCCACCGGACTCAACACCTTTTTTTGTTCATGAAATCTGTCCAGTGTGAATTTTCATTAAAATTCATAAATTCGTTCATAAAATTAAAATGAAAAGAAAATAAATTTCCTAAATCAAAACGAGCTATAATGATTCCGCTTTGATATTGTGTACCGGAATGGCGCGCACGGTGCGGTGTGCGGCTTAACTTTTGATTTAGTGTCAGTGGCGTGTGGCGCGGGGCCGGCCGCAGCGCCGTCGGTCGTCGGTCGCAGGAGCATCCAGAGCGCCGCCCTGCGCGTCATCGCAACGAGCGCTTTTGACCGCGCTCCTAACTTCTTCGTATAACTTTCAGTTTTAATTGAATCAAAGTTTTCGGCTTTTTGCGGCGAGCGTGCCAGCCACGCACGCTTCCCTAACTCCAATAAACTTTCTTTATTAAATTATTGGAAGTTTAGAAACGTTCGCCTTTGAACGCGAAACAAATTAGAGATAGCCTTGTGTTGCAGCAGTCTCCATCGACTTTACAAATAAATACAATTTGCTTTGTGTAATTTTTATTTATAACTTTTTTTTTATAAAATGTCATAAATATTAGGACAAAATCTTTTTAAATTGTCCGGACTGTAAAATTTTATATTTATGAGGATTTTGATAAGACTAAACAAAAGACATTGTAAAGGCACTTACCTGAGATAATTCAGTACCGTTGAGGTAAACAGTTCATAAAGATATACGGTTTTCCCTGCTAAAGATTGAGGCATTCGGCCGGGGCATTGTTTTGCGGCGTAGCTTTATCTGGCACGGAACGAGTTGTCGTTCCAGTAATTTATAGATCTTTCCCCGCCCCAGGCTCGAAGTAGCGATTCAGGCCGAGGTGCTAGTCTGCGAACATCGAGTCGGCACGGCCTCCGCCTGAATGCTGTTAACGGTCACGTATTACACTGCTGACTTCTCACGTACCGGATTCAAATTTGAGTAAATAATTCGTCTTCTGCCCTCTGTCACTTTTATTGTATTGCACCTTTACGTCCACAACAATTTTTTGGTTATATTATGTGAAGACACGATTTTTGAATCTTCGTTCTTTTGCAAACAATAAAACAGAATAAAACTGAATAACATACAAATAAAGGACTTATTTGTATGTTATTCAGTTTTATACGGGTAAAGCAGTGCAATGAATATGCCGGATTGGTTGATTGAATAAATATGCCTGATGATTCATCGTTATTAACAAGTGCTTTATCTACTGTAAATCAAATTTTCATAGGTATAATGAGTACGCGTACAAGGTTTATTTTCAGTACTAAAAGATTATTTATCATTCAAGAAAATTAATATCAGGGCACTGACGAAATAACTTCTTATTCTTTTAATTGCCAATTTATGTTATTCACGCAGCATTAAAAAGATTTACCAGACTGTTTTAGTCACGAAAAGATATGTAAGAAAGACTATTATCAGAGTTTTTATAGAGCTTGCCAAATTCGTAAAAAGTAAACGCTATTCTCAACGGTCCCACTGCCTTTGACCTCGCAAAAAGCGTAAAAGGCTACAACGATAGACTCAACGTAGAAGTAAATGCAACCGGCAGGTACGCCGGCGCGATGACAGTGCTATAGCTCCCAACGGGCCCCTTCTGCGATCCTCGTAAATTGCGAATATTAGATTATAAGTACGGGCTGTGGCGGGCAGCACAGGGGCCATCAGTCGAATACCGAACTCGTTCACTGCTTAACATGGCGCCGTGATCTGAATCTGCTTTTTAGTTATTCCCAATTGCGTCATTTTGCTTTCGCCCGTGCTGTTACTGTAGCAGCGTATGTTCTTTGCTTTTTATACAAAGTGTAGTGCTTTAAAACAAATAGTATAGTACACAATGTATACTTACAGGCTCATTTTTAACATAACGCTAGTTGTTCGGAGTATTATTTTTGTTTCAATGACTAGTAGCTACTAAATACCCAGCTCTATTAAAAATACCTATTGTAGGTAAAACCTAGTCTACGGATATTTGGCTCTGGGGCATATATGATAATTTTGGTCTTAAAATAGCGCTCATGATAATAACAACAGCAGCTACGGTGCGCAACGGTACGGTGTCAGTTTGCCTCCTTGTTTCGTAACGGCTTCATTAAACGGCTGCGCAACATACTCCACTTGTATATACCTAGTAGCTAGTTATATACAAGCACATATTACATACCTACATGGACGGCAACAAAATGGTACTAATGAAAATTATACTTAAGATTCTTGATAGTCTATTGAAAGTTTTCCGGTTAATACGACATCTACGAGTATATGTCGTTGGCGGTCGTCAAATTGTTCCGAATGCCGGCGTATCGTGATGTTCCCAGGCAGATCTCATTTTAATAAAAAAAATAGCAAAAACGTAGCAGAATACTTGTAAAGGGAAAACAGGTGTCGGATATTTTTCAAATTTCCCTTATATCCTCCGTTATGATTTAAACACGGTTAAACTACTTTGAAGTTAAAAAATATTTGAATAACGATGTATTTATAATGTCATATAATGTCACATTAATCTATCTGATCTACCTATCTAATTAAATTCACACTTTGTATTTATTACTTCATTTAGTACAAAACCTCACTATTATTATGCAGACTTCATACTCCTAATTTATTTTAATTAACATTCAAAGCTTAGTTTTGTTAAATGAAAATTAATTTAACGCATCCTAATTGAAACGGGAATATGCGCTTTTATTGCTCTATCTCAGAGCATATTTGCACTGTGAGAGTTTTGCAGACTTAGTTAAATAATGTTATATAATGTAAGGTACTAACTCATCTGTATTAAAAGTGGTTCAGTGTATATTGATTTACTTGACTTAAATTTCATGCTAAAGTAAACATTTACTGTAATAAGTCTGGAAAATATTAGTAGTCCCTCGTATCGTGAGCCGCCGTGTGTACCTAATTACTTTAGGGACGTGAAATAACTTACCACTGTTCAATCACTTTTTTGATTTTCGCATTTTCACATTTAGATTCGGGAGTTAATGTTAAAGTATTTATTTCTACCCATGCAATGTCTTAAACTTAATTTTTAGAATAATGCCAAAGAGGAGTCAACGGTAGCTGTATAAGTAGGACGCGCATCCCCACTGACTGTGAGACGTCTCGTATAATTACTTTGGGACCATGGGAAATAGCTTACCGAACGTTTAAGCACTTTTGTTTTATTACAATAAATTAATGAATATATTATAGAATCTTAACGGCCTGTAATAAATAATTTAAGATAACAGACTAAGAACGAATTAAATGCCAAAATATATATCTAACTTTAAAAACATAATTTATATCGTGTGTGAAGAGTCAATTGCCTTTCCGTTATTGTTATAAACAACAAAATATGTTTTGCATTGAGCAAGTTTCAAACGTGTTATCTACTGGTACGTTCCTGAAGTTCAGCAGGAACCAAACTTTTAGGTGGCAAGTAGGTACTCGCAGTTTTACGACACTTCTGGTTATCAGTTGCTCGCTTCACGAGTTATACAACATTATAACTTCAATGCATATACATATTATACTTGCATGTATATTTTATATGGGGGTTGTGTTCCCTCGCACACCTGTATTAAATGCCGCTCGGTGCTTCTCATTATCTCTAACTGTTGTAAATTAAGAACATAATATTATCATGTCTCCCGTCAACCATGTTCTGAAGCGCTTTATGATAATGTAATATTATGTTTCGTATTCAAACAAAAACAATAAGCTTTTACTGAGTAAGTAGTAATTAATTAGCCAAGAATGTTATAATATTTAAAATTTATACAGTGTTTTCCAGTTACAGTTTGTTAAATATAAACTAGTTTTATCATGTAGCGAGTTCAAAGCGTTGTTTGTCGACTTGCTACTGGAAGTATCTTTAAAAATTCTTTTTATGTACGACAACCTGGGAAAAGTTCCACTTAGTTTCGTCCGCCGCTGTAGCGTACCGTATCTAAGTAAGAACTACTAAGGGGAGTGGTTGGGAAGTCCAGGGACGCTTTTAAGACGTTTCCATAATAAATGTCAGCTACGAACTGTAGCCGGTTCCCGCAATTTAAGTAAGGTAATCCCTGATAAATTGAAATTTCTTGTTCCATTGTTATTTATTTTTGTCTCTTTTCCAATATTAAAGTACTTTTATCAAATATCCATCCATTGTAACATTGAAAATGTTTTTTTTATAATACATATTCTATTTCTACATATTTTGAAACTTTTTACATTTGACTAACTGATTGGACTCAATATTATTATAAAATACTTGCGACAGGGTCAGTAAGTAAGTAAGTCCGTGTTATAATTTTTGTTTTGTAGAAGGAGACGGAGGAGGTTAGCGGATGTAACGCCCCGCTGGAGCTTCATCAAAGTAAAATCTGTACGTGAATTCTTATGAAAGTCGCCTTTCCCGACGCTTTGGGGAGAAGTCCGGGCGGACGATTGGACCCCTCGCTCTGCGTCCTACCGCTTAGGATTACCAGATACTAAAATTGCACAGGATAAAAAACGTAATTTCTTTACGGTGAAGATATATATTATGTATCTCGTAAATAAAGTATTTAATTAAAAAAATTACTAAAATGTTAAAAATTTTAATGTAAGAGCAGTGCGGAATGCTTTATGCTATATAACTATATGTAAATATAATAAATAAAATAGATCGATAAAGATCCTGAAAGCGTTTAAAATCAAAATTCAAGACAAGCTGACGCGGTCATTATATTCACAGGCTGTCTTAAGTAAATCCGAAGAGCTGGCAATCCTATCGCCGGCCCTATGAGATTTGAAAAGCACCCGCGAGCGCGGAAACCGTTTCTCTGAGCGCAGAGATAAAACGTATGTTCATTTTATTTCCACATTTGTCAGCGTTCGTTTTGTGCCCACTAACATAAATTGGATGCGGAGGGAAACCTCGCAGGTGAATGTAAAATAGCCGGCTTTTCCCAAGATAATACCGACGAAATTTTACGACACCATTATAGGATTTATTGGCCGTGTCACATTCGGAAAAAAATATAATAATATTTCCTTAAATATATTTTTTTAAATATTTGTGACGCCCGAGGTCTATTGAGTTCAGATATGTAACGGTAACAATAAAATTTATCTTGTGCTATTCGCAGTGTTGAGGCAGCTCTTTTGCTTTAAACATGTTTAGTGTAGGTACTTTATAAGACTTTCGTCATGATATCCGCACCAAACACATTTACCGTCGGATTTCAAAAGGCTTTAATCAAAATCTTATTAAACTAACATCTATGGTAATTTTACAGCTATGATTATTTGAGTCTCTAAAACTCTGAAACAGCATTTTAAATCCAAAACATTGTCGTCAATTATCTAGTAACAA
>DWAV01000177.1:0-25355 GCA_018231305.1 Noctuana lactifera
TAAATTTATAACTAACACAAAGGTCTATTTAAATAATTCAAGCAACCATCTCAAAACGAATTCAAAGTATGGGGATAATATTCTTGTATGTAAGGAGTATGAAGACGATCGATATTACGAGTAGCAAAGCGCGTTATCGTCCTGTGATGTCTTCTAGTTCACGTTCTGGTAACTAATCGGTGGAGAACGGAATGAAGAATTAGTGAGCAGTAGGTGTTATGTACGCTCACATTAAAGCTGTATAGAATGCAGGTCAGAAATGTCTAAACATAACGTTTCTATGTACAACTATTGAGTAGGTACGCAACGTAACTCATTAGACAACAGTCAACACTGTACAAAGCGACACGCCTGCGCCTGCGCACATTGTCAACTACTGGTATTAAGTTTAGTTGCTTACTTTATTTCTTATTATGTATCACTCAACAAATATTACAGCTTTATGTCTTCCGTTTTCCAAGAATTTACGATTTACGCCTCTACTACTTCTGATCCTTAAAAAGCAGTTAAAATTAAGCACTGATAAACATAATAAACATCTCGTCACATTTCACTTCACAATCGTTAAAAAATTATGAAGCAGATAAAAGTAACTTGATGTTTACATCCCGACTTTTTGTCTCTCTCTGACGTGTGACGCGGTGGCACCCATTTCTCATAATCTCACGCATGTCACCATTGAAATGTATAGGAACGTGCTCTCGCCCGCTATTGATCGCATGAGAATGAACATTGTCGTGTTCGCGGCGGGACTGACTTACTGAGTACTGGCTACTATGTACCTACTCACTACACGATCTCTTTATTCTCTGTTTCCTTTGTTTGCCCATTCAAGTATTGTATCATTTTTCGACGCGTAATAACGCACGTAAACAAACAATCCGTTGTTAAACCGCTTCATTTAACTATTTAAAATTACAAGAAGGATAATCCTTTTACACACTGCATTTTAAAAAAGGGTCGCAAAAGTTAACCTGACTTCTGATTTCATAAGACATTTATACCTAATAGCAAATGTACGACATGTTTTTGTATTCAGTACGCTTGTTCGATATCACCGTGAAACTTTTTTACGCTAGCAGACTAGACACGGCACTTGACTGTGAACAGTGCGCATAATTTTTTTAATTCCGACGCACTCCACTCCGGCGACGCTGTTCAAAGAAAGGCTATTAATTATTTAATGGGTCACAAAACCGTAGTAAAACCCTATTGCTAATGACGGATGAAGGTTTAAGTGCTTCTTGAGACGCGAAAAATATAACACGCTCTCGGTTTTGCCACTTGAGACAGTTATATTTTTCATGTTACGAACAGACCTGACACAGTTAAATTATTATTTCCCAACCCTAACTTACCTAATTATTGTAAACCGTATTTAATGTTACCAGTTTGCGGATATTTGAGATCGTATTTACAGAACAATATTATAAGGGGTCTATTTAAATGTTTGTGAGGATGAACGCGAGTGCCGCTGTTATCTGCTCGGACAGATGAGTTATCGAAACAAAAATAAAAATATAAATTAAAATGGGAATATTATTATGAATGTGTGGAGCGAGCGGTAGGCACTGTGGGTATGTACTGTAATAAAGTATAAATAGGTAGTGATGCTGGCGGGCTATCGCCTGACCCCGCCGCTAAAACTCCGAGAGCGCACTTTAAAACATCTTTTCAACTCATGTGTCTGTGACATATAGAACTGTAGGCACAATATAATAATGTAGATATATGACACTAAGTTTGTGAATTTTGGCCAAATCTATCTCGGGAGGTCGTACATGATAGCTTTAAGATATGGATTCCTTCCTTCCTATAAGGTTATACTTGGTGAAGTATAAAGAAAAAGGTTGAAATTGATCGTTAATAAACCTTGTAATTCTACAAGTCTTTCTGCGGGCATTGCTGGCCGCTGTCGGCTATCAGCTACGAGTGTCCGCATGCCTGTTGCTCAGCTGATAAGAGCACTTCACAACAAACTGCAGTTAGCTTCACTACAAAGTATGAATATCAATGTAACACAAAATTAAAAATTCGGCCATTTCTATTTGCTCTCAATGCAGTAATCTAGATAAGTTTCCCGCGTTTCACTTTTTTTATAGAAGTGGAGTACGTACCTACGAGTAGGTACTTGGCAAATAAAGATCTAAAATTTATTAATCAAATATTATAGTTCTGTTATAGAACAACTGTTTTTTTTTAATTTTCTTGTGATTTAAATACAAAATTTTAATTATAACTCGCGTTACGAAAAATACCGACTTCAAAGTTTTCACGCACATAGGTAGTTAAATTTAAGGATTATATGGTTTTCTAATGGATGCCGTTGTCAGAACTGGACCAAATTAAATGGGACCACCCGAGAACATCAGCTTTAAAATAAAAAAAGAATAATGCAAATCGGTTCACCCAGATGAAAGTTATAAGAAACATAAATGAAAAAACAGTAGAATTGAGAATCTCCACCTTTTTTTGAAGTCAGTTAAAAAGAAGAATTAAGTAAAGTTACGCCATTAGGTATGAGAATAATTTTAGTAATCTTTTACAAAGAATCGTGATAAATCGATGCAATTGTTTGATTTTGCAATCAAAAAGTGAACGTAGGTATCGGTGTGTAGCGTACGGAGGATGTTGCGTAATGTAACGTCATTTGTTATGTACCTCATGCATCTGGAAGTGCACACACTACTACGACTACTACTGTAACTAGGGTATTCCCTTTGTACGCATTCCTATGTAGGTACTGAGTATGTACTCGTGGAAAAATATCATAAAAGACGGACAAAGGACGCATCGCGCGCTCTCAGCTCTCGGCTCTCGGCTCTCGGCTCTCGGCTTACAGAGAATGAATCATGCTCGCAAATACCTACCAACTTGATTCTTGTTGCATTTTAAATTTTTCGTGTTTTTATGTTACAATTCCAAAATTAAATTGATTGATTTAAAAAAAATTAAATATTTGTTTTTAGTCGATATTAGAAAGAAACATCCATTATCCATTATATTAATAAAATTCTTTATGGTAGGTATTTCAGTAACTAACTAGTATTAAATAGAGGAATTAGTTAAGGAGAAAAAATACTCACTTCTAATTTTTTTGCTCTCTTTTAACATTTTATAAATGTTGCTATTAATTTAAAAAAAAACTTAGCTAAAGTTACCTCACTGCAACAAAATAATACAAAAATTAATATATTTCATGATTGTGTCCAAAATGTGTGCTCTTGAAGCTTATTTATATTTTACGAAGATCTAACTATATAAATTAATTAAAAATACGTTACACAAATCAGCCCTGTGAGTGGAAAAACCATTTAATTTTCAATACGCAAAACTGTCAAATTTACTTATTTCGTTTGGGCATGTTTGTGAGTTAAAATAGCTAACAGGATCACCACAAAACCATTAAAAATGCGAAAATAATATAATTTAAATTTGATAAAATCTGATTAGACATGGGTCTACTATTTATATGTAGCTATTGTTCTTTGGCCAACTTAATGCATCATCGCGTTCTATCTATTAAATCATGAATGCCAATGTAACGTATCGTACGTACATTTATAGATGCTGCGAAGTGTATAAAGAAGTGATTGTACTTACTTGCAGAGAGGCTGGCGGCTGCGGACAGCTGCGGGCCTCTTCTGCTGTCCAGGCCGGTCCACATCTCCTGAAACCAAAGCCCGAAACTACACGTTAGCCTTCTAAATACGAATCAGTTATTATTGTGTTAAAAACCCTGTGACAGAGCTGAATTGACTTATTTTCATTGTTCGTATTTGCTAAACCTTTCGAAAAATAATTTTTTCATATCATTTATTAGCATTAAATGGCCATCAAAATGACTGCATGATAGCTAGACGTTCAACAGCTGGTCTTTATCATCAATAATCCACCTACAGTTACAGTAGTTCATATCCGTAGTTCCCAATGTGTGTCGGTGTACCCCAAGGATGTCATCTAGACCTCTTTTAATACAAACTGTAAGTATTTCTTGTTATCTTACTTCATATTATCTAATGATATCCTAAGACATCTAACCAAATTTAAAAAAACGTAATAAAAAAATTAAAATGTATCTTCTGATTTTATTTTATTTCACTCAAAATCACTGAGTTGAAAAAAGTTAAAGGGGAGTGGACAGTAGACAGGCGCTTTTCCTGCAGTAGGATACCACAGGCTTCTAATAATAATAATAATTTTGCAAGAAAAAATAAATGTTAAAAATAGCCTTATGTAAAATAGCCTAGGTATAAAAAAACTGGGAGCAGTTGGCACGTGCCTGCCGCGGCGTCGGGCGGCGACGGGCGGCGGCCAAGCGAGGCCCGGAAACTAATTGTTCCTACACTCTAGATAATGCGTGCTCACATACCTTTACAATGAATAGTCTTGTTTTGCACTTATCTTATCCATTCCATTTGTTTCTAGGTAAGAAGGGAAAGTATTTCTGAAAATTGTTGTGTCAATGTTTATCAGATTACGAATTTTAGGTTGCTTTTTGAATGTTTTTAATTAATTCTTTTTAAAGGGATGAATATAATACAAACTGTCTAATACTCCGTTTGTTAAAAGACGAGCTGGAGTGGAACTGGAGCGCAAGCGACTCCGTAACTATCGAAGACCCGTATGGCACGATGGTTACAGGTTACAGCGATGCGGGTGTGCCATGCGAAACGACTTTGATTCAACTCAAGAATTGAAGAGAAATACTCGTACGATGAGAGAGAGAAGGATCGCAATCCTTGTTTGACTTTCCTTTTTTTAATTTGCACGATCGGGGACAACTTATGATAGACTAGGTAGTGATATTGAAGCTAGACATACATTTTGACTATTGTATATTAACATTTATACCTAACATTTGGTTTTCACTTGATTTACAGATTTGTGTCACGGAAATTTTAGTGACTTTAAATAATCGTCTTAATATGTTATGTCAATCTCACTCGAAATACAAACATCTAAATAGTTAAAATGGGTTGTTTGTACACAAGAAACATTGGCCCAAACTGGGATAGTTGGTACCTAATATAAGTCGCAACAATACAAATATGCTCGGCCAACATCGGACCTGAACAAACACTCGTCTTGGATACAAATATTTGGCTTCGACGAGCCTGTGAAGAGGGACGATTATAGCCTTCCAAACGTAAATCCTTTTTAACAGCGAACCACTACGAAACCAAAATATGCAATCCCATTCTAATAAACAAACAAAACCAAGTAAATTTTAGTCAGAAATCAGTGATTCGATAGTAGACTTACTCGTACATCTTTCTGGCTTGTAAAGTCGAGCGATCATCTACTGAACTGATAATCTTGACGTTTATTCGAGATACATCTGAACGTCTAGCTTACAGTAGGTACCGTGGTCACTTGATACCTGAGCGGCGCTTGCTTGTAAGCACAATCCGTATTTTAAATTAACGATCTGCAGTTATAGTTTACCCTGTTTTAAGTTCCTAATACTTTCGTAATGTATTACAGAATGAGTATATTATTATATTAACCTGATGCGTGTAAGCATTGGCGGAGATGGTGGAGGCGCCGTACACGGCGGAGGGGCGCGCGGACGCGAAGGCGCCGCCGAAGCGCGCGCTGAAGGCGGGCAGCGCGCCGCCGCCCTCAGCAGCCTCGCCGCCCGCCTCCGCGTACTCGTCCGCTAGCAGCGTCGCGCCCGCGCCCGCGCCCGCCGCGCTGCTCGTGCTGTAGCTCGGGGATCCACCTGCGCCATCATACAAATTAATAATTATTATAATTGAAAAAAATAAAATTATGTGTTCACTAATTTATTGCTAAGTCCCACAGAAGATACGAGGATAACAATGTAGAATAGGTAGATACGAGTACAATTAAATTAGATATTTGCGTTCATGAAATGATGATGACTTACTGATGTTTTTATTGTAACCTGATTGTAGTAAGATCGCTATGAGCCGTACTTTCGTTTCTTTAAATATTACATACTGTGTGGTAACTGACCTGCACTGGAGGGCCATATTTGTGTTTGTATCTCAACGCCATTGCCGAAGTACGGCGAGCCGGCGGGTGCGTACGCGCAGCGCGTGTACACCGCGCCGCCCCCGCTCGCGCCGCCGCTGTTGATCGTAACAAACACATCATTATAAATTAATTATTCAGGTGTTTATGTAAATAAAGGTGCTGAAATTATACATAGGCTGAGAAGACCTACCTACGAGTACAGTAAAATGTTTTAAGCTCGGTTGGTTATGCGGACAATGATAATAAGATAAAGATTATTACGACCACAAACAAACCCAGCTTTGTATTATTATAAATACAAATTTTTATTGGAAACTAATCTGTAAAACTTTGAGTACAAATTAAAAAACAACTCTCTTAGAAACTGGCTAGAGCACAGTCAAGTATGCATCGCGGCTGATGTAAACAATGGCGAATCGATTGGGAGGCTGCGTGACTGCGCCAATAATACGGGATGCGTCACTACAGAGCTGTGTGAGTAAACCGCTCCATATTTATTGCACTGAAAGTTGTTGTAATTTGTTGCTTGATAACGCGCTAGACAGTTCCTTGTTTTGTTAATTGAATAGGAATAGATACTTGTAAATAGTTTGTAAGGAGCACACACAGGATATCGAATGGACTTCTGGTCTAGAAGTTCCACTCCTCTAGTCGCTGAAGTTCCCGACGGTCATTAACACCAGCGAAGTCTATGGGCGTGCGGCTAATGGCTCGGAACGCCTCGGAAGTAGGTTCTCTTATCGCTCACCTCAACACCCCCCCTGTCCCCCCTCCGTCGTATGGTGGCGCCCTCGACCCGCTTGCATGCATTAGCCATATTCACCATCCAAGTGTAACACCAGCAGAGCCTTGCCAAACGACTCGATCATCATTACAATTTACTTAAATTGAGTTTTATTTTTAGACATTTTGCCTATCATTCAGTCGAAGTAGGTATAGTAGGTACCTACATTACTAGTGGGTGCCTACATAATGATAACTATAATCAAAAGCACATCTCGTTAGCGCCAAGTTTAAAGATTTACTTACATACAAATACATACCTATAACTTTAACACCCAATATTTTAATTAAAATATCGTATATTAACAGACCGTAAAATAAAATATTAGATACTTTATCTCTTCCATAGATCTTTCAATCTTAACATAGGTACTTAATAATTGACTGCAACTGGCTCAGAAATTCCAAATTCTCAAGAATAGGTATAGGTACCTATATCATGACATTAATTAGATTTTGAATTACTTGTCTCTATTAAAGATTCCATAATAGATGAAATAGGTGCAGAACTACTCGTAGCTATGTCGCAATCATCTAATCTGATAAGCATAAAAGGTTGGCGCCGGAGCACGTTGGGTGTGAAGTTGTGGCGAGTACGGCAGTGACGGTACGGCGCTGTGTGAAACACGAAACGAACCCGGACGTAATAAATGTAATAATGTTATGGTACAAGTATGAGTAGGCAGTGTGGGCAGTGTGGGCACCGCAGCGTGTCGTAGCAGCCTCATTGAGAACCGTGAGCGGCGCGAGCACTGCGGGCCCCATTACTTTTATGGTACGGGGAAATGAGTAGTTATGTAGGTACCTACTGCCGTTAATAGGTCACAGTGCGAAACAAAACAATGAATAACTTTGGTAACTTCTTGATGTTCTGATAACTATCTAGATTCATTAAACTATACTAAGTAGCAGTACTGTTTAACAACAGTTAGGCTCAAACCATAATGACGAAATGAAGTTAAAATGTTTACATATATGGATGTCACATAATTGGCGATGACGACCCGTGTGGTGTAGTGGATACCACGCCACTCCACTATTCGAAGTGTCCCGGGATCGATCCCCGGCGGGGCAGAAATTTAACAGATTTCTGTTCCCAGTCTAGGTGTTTGTGTATTTGTCATTGTATGTGTCTATGTCACCTACGACACAGGTGTGAAGCGTTATTTATTTATTTTATTTTATTTATGTAATTTATCCTCTCAACATTTTTTAGTGTTTTAATAACCTTAAGAATAGTGGGTACCTACCTACTACCACCTTTAACTACGGAAACAAGGAAATTCAAATAACCGTTAACACAGTTACATATTGTTTAGCAAACTCCATACGGTAAACACGACGGTAAACGGCAAAGTTGTTGATGCGTGTTGAGTGCATGTTTTCGGTAGCGCACCTAATGGCACGCGCCCGCTGCGACGGACGCCCGGTACCCGCACAGCCCGCACTACAAGACGGGATGTAGCGTGTGCCGCTAACTAGCCGCTAGCCGCTAGCCGTTATCCCCGCGAGGAGTACTGCGGAGGATGTGCCCGCAGTTCCCGCACCCGCACATCTTAGTCTTAGGCGTAATACTTGTAGTTCACCATTGAGAGCGCTCAATTTAGTTTGCGGTCTTTTAACGAAATAGTTAGTTATTTTAGTTCGTTAGATCTTTTTTTAAATATTTTAGTAGACATAATGTAATAAAAGAAGAAAATATATATTTATTATTATTGGTTAATTCTATTTTTTTTTTTTTAAAAGTTTTATTTAGATAATATTTTATTAATTCATGTATTAATTACTCATTTGAATTTTAAACCTTTCACACAAAAAAATCTGTCGCTTGGCCATGTAGCGAACAAAATTAAAACAAAAATAGGACTGGAAGCGAGATCTTCGACGAACTACTCGTCAAAGTTCGCTGAGTTCACCTAAAGGAACGCTCTTCCGACCTCGGAAGGAGCTCGCAGGTCGTTCGCGAACTATCCAACTGTACACGCAGTGATCGCAGTGTCCGCACGGCGGCGGCGCGCTGCGTGCCCGCGCGCGGCCGCCGGACACGTACGAGAGCGCTATCTGCTGTCGTTGCGCCAGCGCCGCGCTCGGACATGACCACGAGCCACATCCATTCATTATGTTTTATTCAACTTAAATGTTTTTCAATTGTTTTTCTCTTAATCAGTCGCCGCTCTTGCTCAATTGTTTGGGATTCACTCGGATGTGACATTTGTAAATTTTTATTAATTGTTTTTTAATGATATGTTAATAATCATACTATAATTGAGTTCTTAGTTAAAGTCCATTACAGTTATTTGAGTTAATATTTAATAAAAAAAAACTGATGCTTTTGAATGAAACGTCAACATAATTAACAAAGCAACTCGTTGAAAGAAAGACAATAAAACATTAGTGACACAAAACCGAACACATTAACAGTACCTAATGACAGTAACGACAAGACAACAGCAGAGGCACGATTCGTCATTATTATCAATATAGCCGACCAGATGTGTTTATGCGAAACGTCAGTGTTGGTGTCCGACGTATCCCTGGGAGAGGCTCGTGACAATCCCTGGAGAGTAGTTAGTACAATGTCAAATCATTATCGCGCGTGTGGGGCTGCGGGGACGAGCATGCGGGCCACACACACCACACACCACACACACCACAGGAACTAGCTGTTAGGCGTGTTGTTTCTATTTGACAGCAGGCAGGAAGTGGACACAACTGATAAAGGGGTATAATTAGTTTTATGAACATCACATTTATGGACGAATTTGCAGCGCTATATTGTTATTTTCATAAGATCACCAAAGCTTAACGGAAAAATCGAATGTTGTAAAAGAAATAAAGAATAAAATAAAGCAATCCATTGTATTCAATATTGCCAGTTCCATCATTGTGGCTTGAACGGAAACTAAAGTTATGAAATGTGGCCGAGCCGGCGCTTGTCAACATAAAAGTGTACAAAGAGTGTAAAAGTGGATTTATTTTAAGAAAGAGTCTGGTGGGCCATATTTGCGCATCTTCGATAATCCATCTCCGCCGCGCTAAGAGCCTATACAAATAACTCATTTGAGACACTTAAGCCGTCACTCGAGGCACAAAAAGTGTGGTGTGGACAAATTTGGAAACGATCCGGCCCTCGAGACGTGTCAAATAACGCGTTAGAGCAGCGCGAGCGCGCCTCCGCTGCGCGGCGCCGCACCCTCTGCCGCCGACACGGCCTGTTGCCTCTTGCCAGTAATGTCTCTGGCTATAATTACTTACAATACAACACAACCTACATCTATACTTGTTCAATTGCATTATATAATATGATTGCTTTAAATAAAATACATCCTTTTAATTTTTTGTGGACACATGACCAAAACTCGGAGACCATTTGGGTGACCTCGTAACAGAATATATTTTAATCCCTGGTTGTCTTCACGTAGCTGCGTAGTAGGTACCGAACCGATTCTAATTACGAGTATTAGTTGCATACAATGTTTATAATTTCTATAAGTAGGTACATTACTTAAATCAATATTGTTACATTTAACAAACATAATGTTTGAAAATAATTAATGACTAGTTAGGCTCAGTTCTAATTTTATTTGCGTTGTAATTAACGTTGTTACTTAACAGTTTTCCTCTTCTGGTCCGGTGTTATTGTTTACGGTACGGGCAGCCGCTACCTACATCGCCTACATCGTTAAAACAAGGAAAATTACAAAGCTAGCCACATTCCTTTACCACATAGGTATTCTTAGTCCTATTAATTTTAACTTACAGAATATTCCGATATTTGTTCATACTTGTTTACTCCCATACTGTTTATTAATAAGTACCTAAATTAGGATTGGTTAAGGTTTAAGGAATACCTAAGTGAAGAAAATTATTGCATTGGAAACATTTCAATAAAAGACAAATCGTATTTATCAATTGTTCATCTCACAAACGTTTCTAGAAGGTTTCATCGTCCAACGATTTTTAATTTAAATGAGTTTGACCCAAGAATTTATGGAAAAAAACCAGATTAAATTAATGTAATAAAAATAAATAAAAGAAATCGCGAGCTACTCGTATTTATTCATGTTTATGGATACAGTAGTACGAAGTTACAATTTCAGAGTACATACCAAAAGTAGGTAGGTATCACTACGAATTACCTAGTAGGTACGAAAGCTTCCACAATTTGAAAACATGAAAAAAAACCGATACACGGTTTTAAAATTAGGTAGGGAGCTGTTTCACTTTGAGTGCCTATTTAAATATAAAAGTTTAATTTGAGTGAGTAACACTTTCACGAATATAAATACAGCTAATAGGTAGTTGACAAACATTACACATTGTTTTGGTAACTAACCGCGACTACCTTATCTACAGGTAGTAGGTATGTCCCTAACTGCGTGTATATACCTATATACTTAGGTAGCTATTCTATAAAATCATGAAGTTTTGTGTACCTACGTGACTATTTTTTTTTGTAATTAGAATAAAAATATTCTGTTACGTTGGGTAAGTATTGCGTAAGTTTCGTATTTTTGGTGGTCGCCGGTCGGTGGCAACAGCAGTTGTTACTGTTGTTAGCGGTTACGCGGATCTGGCTGTTATCAGCGCCTCAATTAGTACCCACCAGCACCACCACTTGCAGACCACACCGCACACTAAAGCGACGTGTTTATACACACATTGCCCATGCTTCCATAAACACACACACACACACACACACACACACACTGGCATACGTGTTTATTGATGCGACGCGGCAACGCTCGGTAGGTACATTTTATTTGTTTAACTTTAATTGTCAGTAGGTAGTGTAGGTACCTATTCGTTTACAGCCCGAGCAACATATTATGTAGCTAATAGTACCTATTATAGAAGCATTGTTTGTGTAAGCATCCATGTCTGACGTCCGACATCTAAATAAAAGTAAGTAGGTATACCTAAGTGCATACTGATATATAAAATATGTACCTATGTATCTTTAGTTTTGCGTCGTTTTTGTAACAATACTATTATAGGTCTACTATAACGGTAATGCGCATTTTAGAGCGATTTATTAAATACATGTTGTTTGGGGATTTTTTTCCGTATATTAAGAGCACTTTAAATAAGAATTAGGTAATAGTTAAGTATTAAGATCTAGCCAATTATTATATAAGAAGTCTCTTTAGTAATTTAAAGTTAGCTTAAACAGTTAGGTTACATAATCAATATAATAATCAAATAAAGAAAGAGTGCGTCCAATGACACAACACTTCGCAGTTCTTACTGCGTAAGGCACATTGTTCTCGTGTTTTATTACAATCACTCACTACACCATCTAATCACTAAAATTAAATAGCTCTCTTGAGTGACTACGAGTAGCTCAAAAGGCTTTGTTGTTTGGAGCCTTCTCAGTTTCTCACTAGGTCTGTGGTGTCGAGAACATAACAATCGTACGTACGTAAACAGTACCTAGCTACTACGCACAGATAGTCCTACCTACTCGGATCTAGCGCAGCTGTGCAGCCTCGAATGCCTCGACGTTGCTGTAAGGTTTTACGAGTAGTTTCACGGCACGCGTTTTATGTCTTTTCATATTGCAGCTCGATCCACGACTACTTTCAGGTTACTATTCATATTGCGAGAAAACTAACTTTAAAAATAAAACTAAAATAGGCATAGTGTCGTCAGGAACACTCGACATGCTCAGTACACCACGCGAGACTGATGCACGATACTTATTGATACATTGTTTGTGGCAACTATCATAGTTAGTTATCGATAACCAGTTACAGTTGACAGTTTTTCAAACCATTTATACATAACCATCCATTTACCATGGTAAAATTTATTGCAGATTGGTAAATGCCTAACCTAGGTACTTAGTACTTACGGTCTTTAATAAAGCAACAATATATTTATCTAAGAAATCCAATTTTTTCCAAAATCCAAGTACTTCAAAAACACTTTAAAAGAAAGAAACGAATATCTGAGTGTGTAAATTACTTAAATGTCAAAACCTAGAGGTATTGATAATTAATTAGTGAACTCCAGACTCATGCGTGCTAATTAGAAGTAGACATTCTGTACTGAGTTCGCGCTACTTGCACGTGTTCGCATATTGATGTCCGCGTGTGCTTGTGTTTCTGCGAACGAATACGGAATGGCGGAATGGCGATGCCTACTTCCTGCGTTCGCGACACTTAACCCAGTAACAGTCGGCGCGCACCCAACTATACGTACCTACCTAACTAATGAACTGTAGGCGCGCGGCCGCCCGCTAACAAAACAATGTATTGTTTGACGAGCCGAGCATTAATTTATAGCGACTCTCTAAGCGAAACTACAAACAGACCCTCGAGAGAAGGGAATCGCGTTAGCAAACAAACCCCGGGGCCTCTCCGGGTCTATTCCCGGTCGGAAACTGCGGCGGAAGAGTAAAAAACGGAGGTGTTCACGAGGGGGCCTCGTTAGCGCCATTATATCGCGAAACCTTGTCACTCATTTACATGAAGATCTCACCAAGGATTAACGTTCGAAAACCGAAATCATTTCGTGAACGATTTAGTTTTTTCATGTCTCTACTTGGCTGGTTGGTTTAACAAACTTTCGTTATAAAAAAAACTTGGATCTTTTCCAAAATCGATCATGATTCAAAACACTACGGCGACCATTATTATAATATTTGGAGTAATTATTATGAAATTAAGCGAAGTACCGCTAGTAACCACCGCTACAACGGTGCAGGGCGGTTATTCGGAACTACTTAATTGCTTGTTAATGAAGCAAGCCAGTATACTGTATACCTAATACATACTCGGACAGTGTACTTCAATTCTACACAAACAAAAGATTCTACACTCTCCATCACATTAAACTTCGTAAACAAAAACCTTCAACTTTATAATACCTATTGAAAAAAAGGTATTATATTGAAAAGGTACTTAATTTTTTTAGAAGAAATGCGGTTCTAACGGTGATGTGACTCTATTATGTAATCGTAAGTAGGCAGCTATTTACGAGCATTTAAATTAAAACCTGCTAAAAGACACTGAAAATAAAAAGTAATGGTAGCACTTACCTACATAAGAATACTAGAATTAATATTCCTCTAGCATTTTCATGTAACCCATTAGGTTAACGATAAGAAACATTAATAAAATAATAATAGCTAATGTTCTGTAACACTGGCAGTATTGGCAGTATTGGCACACACTTATTGTCTTTACATGTTTATAAATATTCATCCAAATTGGAGCTGTTATCGGACGGGAATGTAAAACATTTCACACCGGTTTTGTGCCAACTAAATATATGTACCTAAGATACTCTGAAATATTTCTTACCTACAGCTAAAACTTCAAAAAAATATACCCACGGTGTAAAATTATTGAAATGTACCAAATTTGAAAACAATAGTGTACCAAAAGTTTAAATACTAACGCGTACCAAAGCAAAATTAATACAATAACATATTTATAATCGTTTCAATGAGGAGAGTAGGTGCTGCAGAGATGCAACGTCTCCGATAGGATTTCTCTCTGTTTGCAGTTGGAGGTGAGTGTCCATGGGTATCACTAGGCAAACCGACTTCAAACTCAAAAGTAAGTTTTATTAAAATAACTTTAATGCTAATGACGAAATTCACAAGGGAAAAAGATCATAGAGCTAGAAACAAACTATCTTTCAGCAAACTGAAATGAGCGATTATGGGCGTGCTTCATCGTTCAAGAATTTGATAAACTATCGGTAAGAAAGGTTTGGAATGGCGACCGCTACTGAAACAACAAAAGTGACGATGCAACCTGATACACTCAATGATGACATAAAAATAACATATCTACATAACCTTTCCTACGAGTCAAATAATTTAAATGAACGAAACAAAACAATCTCTTACATCAAATACAGGGAAAAGTTTACAGGGGAACAACAATAAAAACGCGATTTACATAATAAAAAACCAAAATTTACCCTTTTTCACTAAATTGATAAAAATTATATTGATACGGAGCAGTACGGCCTCTAGTTTAAATGAAAAGACAAAGAATTTGAACGGAAAACTACTGTCGTTGGAGGTTGCGGCAAGCACGTGACAACAGAGGAATGCGTGGTGTGGCAAGCGCGGCGGCCGGGCACGTACGACGCCGCACTCGCCACACTCGCCACGTGCCCAGCAGATACGCTGCCCATGTCTCATCCTCATCTGCCTTACAGAACTGGACCCTGGCTTACATGAACCGACAACAAACAGCAAAAAACTAAAGTAGTGCTGCAGTATAAATTGTACGCAAGCGAGGCACTTCTAACAAGTGTATGAAAATATCAAACTAAAAATTAAAACAGACTTCCAAGTCTTAAAAATAATTAATGATTCAAACTGCTACAGACTTCAATAATTTCTCTGTCCTCAGTCTATACCTAGGTATTTATAGCTAACGTATGAATATGGCAGTCACTCCATAATACATTATTGAAGTATGTATCAGTACTTACTGGTTAATATTTCTTTTTTGCTACCCGGTACAAAATCATTGATGTTAAAAAGGTTAGTAAATAGTAACTAACTCTCATGAAATTTACGTTGTAAACTTGAACGATATCAAATACCTAATTTCTAATGTATCGTATCATTGCAATTACCAAATAATAATAAACGACAATTTGATAGCAAGTTATGTTTCTTTAGTTTTCTCGTTACACATTGAGAAACCTTATCTTTAATTGCATAACAATACGCCGGTAATCTCGAATCACTGTCATGAACACAAAATATCCCGTTAAAACGCTTTATTAATAATGTTACAGCCGTGACAATCACCGCCAGTGAAATATAAACTAGTCAAAAGACGCACATTATAGCGATTAAAAGTAATGTTTCGATAATTCTACAAATATTTCCTACAAACAAATTACAGGCGTACCAACCCATACCCGCATCTACAGCTGTACTGACACCTAGAGTTAATCGATTCTGACGGTGCGAGTACTTGCCTACTCTATAAGGTAGAGGATATATTTGGACAGAGTGACCAACTGCGAGTACTTAAATGGGCAAATATTAGCAAATAGTTGGGTTTAGCCCTACAAGAAAGTAAAGTTCGAAAAAATTTGGCTTCAAAAGTAGGTACTTTGTCGTCTTCATGTGAGTGTTGTGTGCAAGGCCTTCTTGGTACGGTAACACTCGGTACGGTAACTTCAAACTGTCCAATTTGAACTTAATTTAGTTTAAAACTGTTAATTTAAATTAATAATAAAAGCTTACTGAAGTTTACTTTAGAATTATAATTTAAAATATACAACGGTTTAGTTAATAAGTACTTAATTAGCTATAGCAAGACGTTTGGACAAACGTTCAAAGGTCGGCTATAATGGGCGGGTGACGAATATGTTTACAGAAATGGTAATAATGAGTAAATAACTCTTAAACTAACCTCATACTAACAGCCAAAGAAAACAATACGAGGAAATATTAAGAGCAAATCCATGTTTACGTGAAGTGAACGATTTAAATCCTTAACTTCTATAACTTATTTTGTGAAAGTTAAAAATTAAAAAAAGGTGAAGCACTAACTTAAAATAAGAGAATAACTAGAACAAATTTATAGCATACAAGATTTTTCGTAGAACTGATCTAATTTTCGGTTTTTGTTCTTATTGCATAATTATTTAAAATGTAAACAAGAATAATAAAGTGTAAAATATATTGATAAATTTGTTTTAAGGCATTTTGAAATAAAAACAATATCTTACGTAAGTATGTATGTATATAGTATAATATCTATTATCAAATGCTTCAGATAGGTACGACTAAGAAAATTAAAGATCTTTTGAAAAAATTGATTTTCCTAATTTTTTGTGACGATTCATTAAAAAATGTTTGAAGATCTAGTTTTGTTAACTTTTAGATTATAAAGTAACAAAATGCTAACAAAAGAAGAAGCGACAATAGTTTATTGAGGATTTATTTTAAAATATGTAATCATAAGTAAATCATAATTATTTTATTTTTTCTGTCTCAATAGTGCTTCTAAATTAATGAGGGTTCAGGATATAGAATCAAACAATTACGGCATAATGTGAATCTCTACGACTGAAAAGAATTGTACCTGCACACGAACATACTAGTTTAATATTAGCATTAAGATGCAGATTACAGATGAATGACGAAAGAAAGAAAGATGGTAGATTAAATTATCATTCCACATTTTATAACATGTAGTATATCAATGGGTTTTTAAAGTTTTTTGAAAGATGAAGTGTTAGAACACCGCGCTCTTGAGCAGAGCCAAGATAGATATCATACAGCTTTACTTCTCATTGCTGGCGGAGCTGCAGATGCAGCATTCTCTGTAGTGCTACTGAAGTAGTGATTTATGTTTGAATAAGGAAAGCAATTAAGATAAAGGACAGTAGCGATAATGACCGGCACGTCAGTTAATGTCGGCGGTCGTTAGCTGTTCGCCGCACCAGCGACTAATCACCACTTACGGTCACCACCAACTGCCATTACGGTCATTTTCTACTATTAGAATACTTTAAAACAGAACTCAAATTAACTCACTTTTTAAAGAAATTTGTATAAACTTGTAAATACCTATACATTGAAGAACTCTGCTTCGGACATAACAACAAACAATAAAAAGCGTGTTATCATAAATTGTGATTCAGAATTTGCAGTTCGTCCTTTCGACGGGACCACATTATAATAATCAAAAGTGAACTTACCCGTCGACGTGGTGGTGGTGGTCGTGCGAGTAGGCGGGCGGCGGCGCGGGCGCGTAGGGCTCGTAATGCAGCGTTCGGCAGTCGTCGCGGCGCTCGGGCGACGGCGTCAGGTCGGGAGAGCGGCCGCGAAGGTAGGCGCCGTCCGTCGAGCCCGCCGCCGTCGGCTTGAACAGCGTCTCCTCGAAGTGCGCGTACGTCTGCATGTCGCGCGGGTGTGCAGGGTGTGCCGCGTGCGCCGCGTGTGGCTGCGCAGGCGCCGGCCGCAGCTCCTGGTAGCTGCGCGAGTGGGACGGAGACAGCCCGCCGGGGGCGTAGCCGAACGGCAGCGGGGAGGGGCTGTCCGCGTCCCCTGCGCCGGCCGCCTCGTACTCCGCCTCGCCCTCTGCACACACAGACACATACGCTCGCGAGCCGCCCACTGCGCACCGCCGCTCCGCACTGCGAGGCGCTGCGGTCCCGCATCCCGGGCCCCGGGCCCCTGCACTCTTATTATGAAGCTTCATAGAGAGCTTCGTTCACTTCATTATCACGATTGCATTACAATTCTTAGTTCCTACCAGGCTAAATACCTAACAAGGCTTTTATTTTACTATGATGAAAAGAACTGATAATTAAGGTCTCTAAACGAGTATGGAAAAAAGTTACCGGCACGAACCTTAACATAACTCAAAATACCTATAGCTATTACAGGCGAATAACTAAAAAACTTCAATTTAACGACCCGTTTGTAATAAGCCAAGGGCGCTATTTAAGACACACCACTAACCTTTGAGGCAGTTGTTATTGACTTCAGCAATGATAGCGTCCAGCTCGAAGGTCTCAGCGGGGCGATGCCAGGCGACAGGCCACGCGTCGTGCAACATGCTAACACTTTACGGAAACGCGCGCGTCACGCGTGCGCTCGGTACAGCGGCCTAAACGAGACTGACTGCCTGATTACACTGAGCGCTCCCGGCGTAGCATGCGCGTGCGCCGCTGTCGCTATTCAGAAATCGTATACTGTGTCACCCCTCGCAAGGGGTTGAAGTAGAAGCAGCCAATAGCACGGGTTGTGATTGGCGGTCACTAATATTATGTGTAGGCGATGAAGTCGAGGGGATGGTTGCGTGGCGATGTTAACTGCGTAGTTAACTACTATTTTATATAGGCTGCAACTGTCTATATAATAATTTTAGGTAAATGTATTTACGGTTAATTATTTAGTACAAAAACTACCAAATTACCGGGTGCCTATCTACTACCAACTAATAAACATTAGATAGGTACTATTTAATATTTTTTTTATTAATTATTATTTTAGGTAGGTATCTTTATTGCGTGCAGGTAGGCAAGTAAGGATATTGAACAACCTTAACAAAACAATTCACGTACCAATTTTCCAAACTTGCAACACGTTCGCGTCCCTAATTTGCGCGACCCGGTCCATGACAATGAAATTGGGCTGTAAAGTTTACCAACACCAGGTTTTTCTTCTAAAGTCAAAGTTATAAATAGATATTTAGTATTTATTTAATACGAGTAATGGGTACGAGAGTGGAGAATAATATTGATGCAAAATCTCATTACCTACTTATGTTGAGCTAATTTATTTGTTTTTGTTTTCTTTATTCTATTCGATGCATTGCTTTTTAAGGCATACCTAATAATATTAAACTTAATATTCGTAGGAATAAAATGTAACTAATTATTAATAAAACATGCTTAGCATTTGAGGTGGAAAAGTGGAGACTTCTTAGTAGCAACTGCCAGCAGCAAAGAACTGCTCTGAGGGCGGTGTGCGAGTGCGGGGCGAGTGCGGGGCGAGTGCGGTGCTAGGGCAGGTGTAGTGGCGGCGCTCAGCTGATGCGGAGATAAGCGTTATCAGCACGTGCGCGCTCTCACGCCGCGACCACCCCGCAGTCTCCGCGCTCCACTCTGCAGTCTCGACAACACCGTCTGCCGGACTGCCGACGCCGGGACCCAAACCAAACCTAACACAATCTGCGCTCATCCTACTTCCATCTCTACCTACCTACTAATCTGTTTCACAGGAACCTTTCATCAGATATTTAGAATTGTCTTTAAATACTATCAACAAGGATTTGAAAGAACAACCTCGATCGAACTGCGTCTCTAACTTTAATATTCGGTCAGACAACGAACTGCGCAGAGCACTTGTGGGTTAACTGCAACAAGGCCGAGGCCTGTTCCAGAGAGGTCATGTTATTATAATATAATACCTACTCAGTCCTGTTTAAAAGCTATTATTCATATTTACCTATACATACTTATACAACAACGTCCATTCTAAGATAATTTCCAAACAAAAATTAGTAGCTAGCTTTTGCAAGCCGCATCCTCAACGATTAGAAATTATTTTCTTCCTCGTGAAAAGATGATACGTTGATAATTTAGTATTATTGGTGAGCAATATATTAATGCGTTAATCCCGCTGTCTGTCACCAGTGCTGGTTTACAAGGTTCCCTGAAGCTGTACGCTTCATAAACATGTCCGAAACTCGCTACAAATCACCGGTTGATACGCGTTTATCGTCTCCCGGGAACCAATAAATTTTATCGCATATTACTGGGGCACAGTTTTTCAAGCTTCCGAGTAGCGTTAAAAAAACGCGTGTAGCGTCGTGTTGTGACAGCGATGCGCCCCGCCGCGCCCGCCGCGCCGCCCGCCGCGCCCGCCGCGCGCCCTCGCTAATCCCCGCGCGCCAACAAACAACCCTAACGAGGGCTCCGCTAGTTTCACAAATCCATTGTTCTAAACGCCTGTCCAAACACACTCATTATGAATTTCGCATTTATGAGCTTGTCAATCTGCGCACACAATCGGGGAGACCTCCACAAATAGTGAAGTTAATCGGCCAAACAATAACATTTGGCGCACAGGGGTGCCACACAACCAAAACAATCGCGAGCTGACCACAACACGAGTATCTACATAGCATTCCCTCGCGTGGGAAAAGCTACTTGTAATGACAAGAGAGTAGCTAACTTCCCTCTCTGTAAATAATGTTAGTTGTCAATCGAAGGAAGGCAGAGGGTCGCCATTGCCGTCGTCGGAGTGCGTCACGGCATGGCTTAGTTCAAGTTCCCGGCAGCGCAGCTTAGTGAGTCAGACGGCCTTGCTCGATAAGATACGGACTGACCGAGTGTGCATGGAGTGCAATCGAATCTACGAATACGTTACACTTGTTACCTAATCTATGCAATTATCTCACAGCCACCTCGTCTGGTCGTCGACCTGCTGCCCCGCTATCGCATCGTGTTTCATCTATTCAACTAAACTAATGTTTGGTTTATTCAATAAACTGTTTTATCTTTCTCTAGTCTGCGCCTGTTGGTGACGACATGCTTTACCTAATCGCTGCTAGGTAGGGAGGTCATTCAAATTCAGGCACGCGCGATTTTTGCGACGAAACCCCTGCGGCTCAAACTTTTTACATGACATGTCTTGTCATTGAGTGACTGGAATGTCTGTCACAATAATAAATACAATAGGAAATGAAAGTGACGCCAATTAGTAGATGTCACGTGTGCTCAGACTGCTCAGGTCACTACCGCTATAAGCCGCTATTGCCACTAGTTCTGCACAGAGAACTTGCCATAATTGCTTCTAGGTGACAGAGCTTACAAAGTTCGCCCTGGAGGTTCTTTCTTCCGGCCTACAGCTCAGATGCGCCGCTGTGAGGAGCGTGCAAAGAACTCCAGCTAATAAGCAAGAAATTGATCGGTACCCATAGTGGTACTTCGACGGGATCTGCAAGAAACGTCTAATATTATGCCTACTGACATTGCAAATTCGCCGAAGCACCTACGCATCAAAATATGAATGTGTTGTAATATAAATAGCACGGACAGAACCGCGCCGCGGCTCCCGCTGGCGGTACACCCGCTGGCGGTACACCCGCTGCACCCGCATGTACCTACTCGTATTGATATAGGATCGAAGTTCTGTTAAAAAAGTAATTTATGGGCTTCGGTGTCATTTTCACGTTCAATAAAGATATTAGAATGTTGTTGAAACTGTCAATGTTTTTTTAATAGGTCACATTAGTTCACACCACTGATAACACTGGCTTCCTTCATATAGCAACTCAGGGGCGTTTAGTGAACATTTTATTAAAAGTGTTTTTTCTAATAAGTAGTGGTTGGAACAGAACGGATTGGTATAAAGTATATTAAAATGTTTCTAACTGCTGCAGGCCTACGTAGACATTATAGTCCACAGGTACGTAGGTACATACCTACGTTCATAAGGTTTGTTATACAACTATCTCCCTATTGTTACAGACTAGACATGACCTCATTCCTGGGTTGTCGTCACGAGTGATGCGGTCACCAACTACTTATTCCTGGAAAGACGTCGGCGTGGGAGCAGTGCGGCGGTGGTCTGGTATGCACTGGCCTAACCTGGGATGTTAAGGAGCTGTGTAACCGAAACCGAAACTATCGGATATCCGAAATAAAAATCTAACCGTAACCTTGCTAGTTTAATTCATGCCAATAATTTTAAGTGCAGAAAAGTAATAATACGAGTAGGTAGTAGGTTGTGAGTGAGCCCTGCATATGACGTCACACGTGCTTAATCCACGGGCAAGTCCGGGTGCGGCGCAGGTCGCAGCCCTGCGTGGATCGGCACCCTCACTGGCACTAAGGGAGAACCTTCCGCGAAAACACGCAACACCTAATCCTAATTATGCACAATTGTAATACTTCAAGCCAATTACTGACTACATTGTGCGTTACTTTCTCACGCTATATTTTCAAATATTGTAAATATTAAAAAAAATATTGATATATAAATAATATAAGAAATGAAGAAACAAATATTTAGTAAAGCTTCATCATCCAATTACTTTAGATTTAACAATAAGACCGATAAGAATAATAACATGATAAAGAAAATCAAAACAATCTGTTTTTCAATACCTCCATTAACGGTGTCCACTTACTCGTAAGTTGACATTTAATTAACTAATGACGTGAATTTTTACTTTTACCGGTTTTTTTATGAAAGAGTTGTTCTGAATTTGGTCCCACATAAAAATAAGTACGATACTTCGGAGATACAACACCTTCATACCTACAAACCTACTTATAGGTAATAAATCAAGCGTTATTCAAGAAGTGTGCTTCTAGTAGCTGTTCATATGCAAAGCAGCTGCAGCACCGACCATGCCCGGGTCCCTTTGGTCATCTCCAGGATCATAAAGTACTACTGAAGATGACCGACAGAGCTCCATAACGGATGGACATGATCGAATTATGATTGAAGATTATTCTAATGAACATCAAGAATTTGGCAACCCAGTCTAGACCATAGGCTATCATGGTTCATGCTGTTCCATTTAAATTAGTGAATGTTAGTGTCCGACATGACAATAAGCGTCAAATGTTATCAAAAACATGCTACGGTTTAACGTTGTGTATTGGTTACTTCAAGACTAACTTTAAAGTAAGAACGCATTCATATAAAAATTGGTTCACAAACAACGCGACCTGTAGCAACTATTGTTGCATGTAACTAAACCTTATGCTCGTATTTTATCGTTCGCGAGGACTTTCCATGTACTAGCATTTCTAGAGCAACGCTCGCAATCCGAGTACAATAACAGGCCGGGTCACCGGCACTGCTCCCGACGGCGCCTGCGCATGCGCATGCACGTACAATGCAACTACCTACTACAACTACTGTAATAAATAACTACCTACGCAGCTACGATACCTAGTGCCTTCTCCCAAAATGTTGCACTAATATTTGTTCAACCGAAATTTTGCAGAGGACACAGTTTCAAAATGTTCACTTTTTGCCGGCGTTAATTTATAAAACTTTTATCTCGCAGCTTATCAAAACAATTAATTTATGAACAAAGGCTAGTTAATACCTGAACATTCATAAAAAAGGTAACATACAAGCATCTTACAAGGACCCCTGAAGTTCGTCAAAAATACAGAGAAAGAAATGCGTTTCAATAAAACTACTGGGAATCGCGTTGATATCTTTTAAATGCCGAAAAACAGTTGTGGTGCGGACTTAGCAGCTAACTTCATAAGGCTAATGCTTCTCTACATAGAGAATTATGTAATTTATACACATAATTGTAAATAGGTTCTGTTGCTTTTTTCTGTGACACCTATTACCTCTATAACTAGATTTTTCACTATTAATGAAAATAATTTCTATCATAAATCAAGATTGCTTCGTAATATTTCCTAAGTTTAAATAAATTCACCAAGAGTTGCTGTAACAGTTCCCACGAAAGATACAATGTTATTGGTACTTAAGTAAAGTAAAGCTCTAGGTTTTGAAGAAAATAATTAAGTAATGAGCTCTTCCGGTTCAGGCTTTGCAAAGTAAGTCATTAGCTAAAGACAAATGCTATACAACCAACAAATAAATTCAATGGAGTTAAAATACCTTTAAATATCCCTGTTTTACTCAAACGGGTAGGCAACCCATGAACCAATTTTAAATGGAAATAAATCCTATTTGAGGTCGTACATGGCCGTGTTTCTACCTACGAGTAAGTATGTCGGTCGCCTCAAGTGCAAGAAGGTAGCTACTCGAATTTCAAGCATACACCCTCACCTCAACCGAAACACAATAATTTACTTGCTTAGCGGCGGGTTACAAGTCAATAGTTACAATATGTATTGTTGAGAAGTAGTTTTAACCAAGTTAATTTTAATTTTGTTATTTATTTGGACATTGGTAATATAGCTACGTATAGAGGGATGAACTGTTGATGACTAAGCGAACGGGAATGGCCAACATAATGGGCGAAACTCCGAAAATACCTCTCACATTATTCACCCTTCACCACAGGCATGTACGAGTAGGTAGGTAGTGTACTGTGCTAATCTGACTGCAGACTGCAGACTGCACTATGTGCATGCACGCTCGTATGGACTCGTAGCATCATGGGGCACATCCGCCCCCACGACTTCCGGCCATTAGGTACGCCCGCGAGCATTCTGTCACTAAATTGAAAATAAAATTACATAAATTGAAATATTTTAAAACGTGTAAGAAAAGTTCGACCGGGGCGGTTGCGGTTGTCCGCCGCCCCTTGTGTTAGTGCGTTGTGTGTTGCATACCTGCCCATGCCCGGTATGCAATATGCAGGCGGAGATACTCGGGTTTGAGGCGACCCTCGCAAACGTCACAGCAGAGCGGGTAGGACGCGGATTGGAAAAGGGCAAGACTCAACGACTGCTAAATATAATGTGTATTAGCATAGCTTCAATGTAATAATACTAACAATAACCGCAACCGCATTCTACGACAGTTTAAGATAAATGTAAGCTATCTAAGGCTGCGTCAGAATACGTAACAGTTAGTTGCATTTTGAGACAAATTCCCAGTAAAAGGAGATACAGTACAGCGGTGACGCCGTGATGCCACATGAGTAAATTACGTATTGATAGCGCGCCGCGTCGCGTCGCGTCACTGCGGTCTGCGCGAAATCCCTGCATTTAATTAATACATAACCCAAACCATAAACTCCGTGTCACGGCCCATAGCGTTGCTTACTTTGCCTTAGTATCTTGAAATGCGGTCGGCGTATCGCTACAAGTTACTACCCTTTCATTGATTCTTTGACTAAGTACAGTGGGTACGTGCAAACTAACATGAGAACCAAGAATTATATTTTTCTAATCATGGCGTAATTATTAAGATAATAATTTTACCTATTATAGGAAATTATTCGAATTTTATTGCATATCCAAAATGACTTATTATTAATTTAATTGGAACGTTAGGTAGTACAGTGCGGGCGACGCGGTGCGGGCGACGCGGTGCGGGGAGGGGGTGGTGCGGGGCGCGCGGGGACACACAGTTAAATAAATAAGATATTAATATTTTGAAGCGCTCGGGTCGGAGG
>DWAV01000178.1:0-25169 GCA_018231305.1 Noctuana lactifera
CATGAGGAAGGTTATAGACTATCAAGCATTACGTTACTATTCTTAACGCGGGTAAAACCGCGTGGCACAGCTAGTAAAAAATAAAACGATTATAGGTAAGATGGGCGCTTTGTGCAGAGAGAGAGTGAGTTTTGATAAATAAAACGGCCACATTTATCGGGTGCAACATGAGTGTAGTACCTACGACTTTTATGCCACAGAATGCTACAGTTTACGTCAGTGCCAAAATATTTCACACGACACTAACCCAGACACCAACGGTAAAAGGCTGATGATAAATAAAGCACTGCCACCCACTAAATTATTTTAGCCCATTTACGAGACAGGGCCGACACAAATTAATCACTGGAATGACAGCAAGGCGTTTAACACTTTCCTCTTTGAGTAAACCGCTTGCAAACCTCGACACTGAAACAATAAATTCCGTTAAAACCTTATAAAGTAGCCAAGTTGTGAAATAGTTCGCAAACATTTGCTATGAAAGCCAGGTTGAATCCTTTGAAATGGTTTAGTTTGAATTGTGATTTATGTAAATATGGTAGGTACCTACTTACAACTAATGTGTAAATGTAATATCTACTCTCCAGTTGCAGATAGTTGTACCTACATGACAACTAATAAACAAAATTTCATTAATAACTTCAAGGACAATTACGGCTAATAAATTATTTTAACCAATTTATTTTAAATGACTATTAGCTAAGCTCAACAGTAATATTACTATTATACATTAATATTATTATTAAGCATTTAACAGCGACTGTTATGATTTATGCATTAAAATAAAAATATTTATAATTATCATTTAATCCAGCTTTAACGTCATAGAATCCCGCAAAGTAAACCCCAAAATCTATTAACTGCCACGTATTTAAACGATAGTTAATAATGCAAATGAATTGATAGCTTTTACGCCCATAACCTATCTTTGTGGCCTGTCCATTAGTAAAACCAAATATTTATATTGGGTCAGTGGAGAGCTGCTGCTAATTGAAACAAGTAATTTATTTAGAGCCTATTGAAGCCATGATTTCAATTTAATCCTTTTAATATAACAAAGCATGTTACGACCATTAAAATAACCGCACAAAAGGCTGAACTTACAGATAATAATATTATATACCTACATAGTATTCCATGCTATTGTATTGATACAAAATTACAAATAGTCACTAGTATTGAGTCGCTGATTTCTGTTATCAAAAAATTAAACAACAGTAGCCAAATCTTATTGAAGGTCAATCCTTCATAAAAAGGCATAATCAATCATCATCAATCAGATCAGTCAATGAACAAAGGTGTGTTATGGAATTGTACCTGTTTATATCAAACGTTAAATTCAATAAAACAAATATACTAAAGGATTTCTGTAAGTACGAGTAGCACAACGCAAAGCATCGCTAAAGTACGTGTAGACTGAAGGGGAGACATAAAGAAGTTTCTCGGAAACATTCAATAAAACGAAGTACGCTATACGTCAGTTGCATCTAAAAAGTTTTGCCCGATGAAACGACCTATACAACTTGTGCCTTGTTGCTAACTAAAAGCTAGTCGGAGCAAATATAATTTCGTACGTCATTTTACCATCGCGATCGTCCTGGAGCCGTTAAGACGTTGCTGGTTGGCAAGAAGAGCTCTTTTAATTTGCAAAGTGCTAAATGACAGTGGTTTACATACCTACTTATTCGTCATACTGTACGTAGGTACTGTGTTATTTGACATTCATCGAGTGTATACAAAATACCTTTTATGAGGAAATACCTTTTATGATATGATTATGATTATTTTATTAAAACAGAAAGTTTACTGACTATCTCAATAATAACCAAGCATTCGCTGTAAAGTATTAAATCCATAAGTGCAGAAAATGTGATTTAAAAATATAAATTTTTTTATTTTATAGTTTTAATAAAACAAACAAACTACATTATTTGATAGTCAACTATCTACTTATCATGTTTACTGACCATTTAATTAAGTCATGCAGCACGTACACAAATCCTTCAATATTCAGAGACTCTATATGAATACGGCAAGTGAATATCGGTCGGCAAACTTCAACGACTTGTCGTTGCAACTTCGATATTAGTTTGCGCGTGATCGATTTAGCCGCCCAGTTTGACAGTTGCGATCGTGACGGATGACGGCCGACGCCATATCGCTTGGGTGATTTGTCTTTTACTTAAGTCATTTTGGAAAGTTCAAAATAAATGTAGAGATTCCGATTGTTTTAAAACAGGGAAACTAATAGAGCCTTTGATTTTCGAAGGTAACTAATTGTATTATTATTACGTAAGAGATTAGTCTATTAGGTAGGTAATACTATAGACTAAACGTGACAATTAAAATTTGATCTACTCTAACTAAATATTTTAAGCAATCTATAATATTTAAGTACCCACTTACTCTTATGGTTTGCTTTAGTAAAAAAGAACTAAGATACATACTTTTGAAATAATTGTAGTCATTTATAAGAACAGTACGGTCAAAATATATGCTATTATATTATATATGTATTGTATATTAACTCGTATGAGTTTAGGTGGAAACAATATCAAGTAATAAAAATCCTACACACGATAATAACGAAGGCCGAATACGAGTGTCGAAAAAAATGGTTATTTATATTTTGTGCCCTCGGACGATTCAACAAAGCTCTTGTGTAAAGGTCTAGTGAATCTCGGGTTTCGTCGATGTTTGCCGGAGGATATCGCGGGACAAACGAGTCCGGGGGCCGTCGATCCCGGGATCACGGCCGCGTTTAGGGACAACAATAGCGATGGAGACACCCTGATATCGCGATATACATTATCTTTGTTGACACCACATCATGTAAGGTCGTTTTTGTTGCCAATTTTCGCATTGTTATAGTAAAATAACTTTAGACCGACGATCCGCTTTTGTGTTCAGGAGAGCGGTCCTGCCATTAGGTGATAGCAGTTGAAATTTTCCCTTTTTTGTAAACTTCACGAACAACGACGGTATCATTAGGACAATGATGTCGGCCAAATTACATCGTTTTATCGTATATCAGCCAATTACCGCTCTAATTATTTTGCTCATTTACACTAGACATGTATTGTTATCTTATAATTAGCTATACATATAAGACCAACAATAACATCATTGCAAATTGCTTTAAGAATTTGTTGTCAAACATAAGTATATAAGTACGTCCCCTTGTAATATTAAGAACAGCGAGTCCTTGCCTGTAGTTACCAAAAACTGTAGGTACTGTTTTATACGTATATAAAGTAGTTTTGTTGATCCGATCCCATAATGTTTACCTTGAGAGATTTGCAAACAACCTTTGTACGGAGCGAACGTGAAATACCTACGCTCTAGTATAGTTGCCAGTTTATCTTTTCAAAGGTTTAGAGTGTAATAAATTTGGTTTATAGCCGCAGTATACCGTAGACGGTACACAGTGAGGGATTTTCGCTATCGGGATCGTTTCAGCAGATAGCGTGACCAAAGAGAACTTTACTGTAGGTTCGCAAAAACTTCATGCTAATGACGAGTTCACTTCTCAACGGTAAAGAGTTTTGGTGCGCTAAAACAAGTATTATAAGAGTTATATTTAAATTTAGTTTAAAAAGTTCATCTTCTTTGTCATCGTCAACCTATCGCTATTCCACTGCTGGGCACGGGTCTCCTTTAAAATATAAGAAAGGGTTAAATTTTATTCCACTACAATGGCCAAGTGCGTCTTGGTTATTTAGACATGTCCTTTCGAAAACATTATGCATTATAAGTCTCTAAGTACCGTAGAATAAAATGATTACTAAATTACGTTTATAATATCAAAAATTTAAGGTGCGCGCGGAGACCGAACCTAAACCCACCTACATAAACAGTAAACCGAAATACAACACTGCTACGCTCTGCTCTACTCGCTCTGCAACGAAATATTGTAACGTGATTGAGTGTGCTCTAGATATTCCAGTTGCAAATGAAACTCAAGCCCTTCAGCAAGTGATTAAAAAAACACATAAATTTTTTAATCAACATTAAATAAAATTTCATTTCAGTGGTTACAATTCGCCTATTAAAACGTGCGACGACCCGTTGTTTTTGTGTTCATAGTGGATACCATTGCCTGCGCACAGCCAATTCTAGCCTACAAATCTTCTTATAAGTATGAAAGGCCTCATTCTGGTAACCCACGACCACGAAGAACACATATTCAAAAGTAGTCGAGCATTCCCGAAAAATACAACTAAATGATGCCATTCCTTCATCTAAAAATGTCAAATCAAAAACACTCCATCCATCCATCCATCCATCAGCCTTGGAGGTCCACTGTTGGACATAGGCCTCCCCTAAGTGGCGCCACTCCGTCCGTACCTGTGCCCTGTGGATCCAGCGGTTTCCCGCTATCTTCCTCAGGTCATCAGTCCACCGGGCCGGAGGGCGACCTGTGCTCACGCTCAAAAACACTCAAGAAACAACAATTAATAAAATATTTATGCAACTCTATCAGTAATATGAACCAAGAATGCAGGTACGAGTATGACTATGACACAAATACGCTGCTCCGCTTTGCTCATTGACACATCGTGAAACGGGCAGACAATTAAAGCTCTTGACCTCAGTAAACGACGGAGGCGACTTAATGTAGCGCGCCCGCGCCGGGTCAATTGTGTCAACAGTCAAATATCGTATTTACTGCACTTAAGCCGGCTTTAGCAATAGGTTTTTAGTAAAATTAGTGTTTAGGGATACTACAGGGACTTTCCACTTGGCTTGGCTTACATTACGTCCTTACACGATCATTTTACGCTTTGATAAAAACTTGTCTAATGTATATTGGGCTTTGGATTTCTGGAAGTTATTATTCTGGAATATAGAATTCCTGATATTACGGTTTTTTATTTCATAGAATTAGATAAAAATGTTTTTTAAATCAGAACAATTCTATACTGTTCTTGAGGTGTCAAGAATACACCTGAAGAAAGTACTATGTATGTGAATTTTATTATATAAATTTCAAGACGACATTTAACTGTCGAATCTCGTTGCGGGAGAGAATTAAATTGAGAGGCTGTACTTTGTTGACAGAAAGCTGTAAATGCCGATCGATTATTTTCTAGGTCCTCGTAAATTAACATATTATTTATATGCTAACTCACATATTGCATGGGGATTATATTTTAACATAGGATGATTAAAGGTTGACTTAGAACCATAACCAAATAACCACTTATCCGTTTTATTATCTACGAGTACCTACTCAGTAATAACAAAACAAAAAATAGTCATTTCTAGTAACGCCCAATATCTCCCGTTCTCACCAGTTGACACATCGTAAAGCGGGAGACAATTAAGGCACTTGACCTGATTGAGGAAGGTGAGCCAATGTGTGACAGCTCAATGAAGCAACCGGGGCGAGATGACGAGACTAATACCCACCCAGTATGTTGTTAGGAAGTTTATGATGAGTGCAGCGCTGCTTCATTGACGATTGTTGTTAATTTTAGACGAATATCTAATATAGATTTATGTTAGCATCACAAAATATAAAAATGCATTCCCGGCGGACTGTGACATGTAATTCTTCTAAACAATTGTTTATGGCAGTATATTGTAATAGTACAAAGCAGGCCTAAGGTTACCTGTTAACGTAGTCAAAGTTTCTCAAATTTAATAAAGAAGTAACATTGAATAATTGCAAGTAAACATAAACAGCCATTCGCAACAAATCCGTTTCTTTGAAAAAACACTAATGAGCGTTTCTCTTCTCTTTCAGGTAATGCATATTTGAGTTCTTGACTTACGCCGGCTATGAGCCCCGGGGGCATGAGTAAGTTACAAAAATACTTCACCTACTTTCGACAGGGCGCCTCTTAGGGTTGTCAGGCGCACAAAAATATTCTGTAAAACGTACGAAATTTTTTATCATCGAAGACTTTCGCAATATTTTCATCATTAAACGTTAGGCCTTTTATGTGTACTCAATTAATTTAAAGAGTATTTAAACTCGAAGATTAATCAAGGGTCCCACGATTTAGCAAAACAACTTTCCACTATAAAAAGGTTAAAAAATGTTGAACTAAAGCTAGACGTCTGACAACCCTAGCCGCTCTTCGTTCTCATCTTTGTGTACTCCACAGGGTATAAGAGTGAAGTACATTCTTTAGGCGGATAAGACAATTCTTCAGAGTTGTAATTTTAATTTTTATGTAACTTTATTCAGATAGTGAATCACTTACTTTTGTAGAAGATTTAAAAAAGTTCTTTAACAACAGTCAGGCGACTATAATATATATCAAAATTTTATCGTAAGAAGTTAAAAAAAAATCTAACATCGGTTATTTCAAATCACGAACATCGGGGTTTAAGTAAATGTTTACTAGCTAGAAGAGAAAAAGTTTAACGAAGTATTTTGGCTGCGATTTGGAACTACACAATATAAGACCAAAGAGAAATGTTCGCAAGTCCGGTCGAACACAAAAAAAGTTGGCAGCCCCAACACAGGGCTGCCCCTTCGACAGAGCCAGAAAAAAATCTCATTCATAAAAGATTTGTGTATTATTGTGAGACGTATTCACAAAGTTATATGCCCGAAAGGAACGAGCAGGGAATATTCTATGTTTGTACAGAAAAAGTGTGTTTCACGAGTCGTAGATCAAAACAGCGGTCGTCTCCCCAGAGCCAGGGTGATATTAAAATATCTGTCTTTAGGGAGCGAAATACATGATGTAAGAAAAGATGAGGCTAGCACAATTTTGTCGATTCGATGTCCCCAATTCGTTTGCTGAATTCCTAATGGCGCCACGGGGTCGGCTTCGTTTCGTAATCGCGTCGTTTTCGCATTTAATCCGCGTTCGCCTGCCGCCGTCGAGAGGGTATAGCATACCGCAACACGTACCTAACAAGAATTTAATTGGTAAACCGGGAGCGCTCCTCATATCAATTAATAACGTATCGTTAACTTGCGCTCTGTACTCGGCTTTATTTGCCCTGCACTTGAAATAATTATGCTTTTCCAAGTGTGAATTGTATTTCCTAAATCGTATCTTATCGTCGTTTTATATTTGTTTTAATTTTTTTTTGTCGATTTTTTAAAATCAAATTATGTATTTCAAATGGGTACGTTCAGTTCGGTCAGTCATGATGCAATTTTGTGTATAGTAAATCTTTTTGCTTGGGTTGAAATTTCATTTTCGACAAGGTCACAGCACTAATTATAATAAAAGTTACAGTCCCTACATAATGTTCTTATGTCGGTATGTTAAAGTAAATACGCACCCTATTTACAAGTATCAAATTAGATGTTAAACGTACGATGAAAATTTCATTGCTAAATCATTATAGTACTTCAAGTGAATGTTTTCGCCCGTAAATATTCCTAATTCCAAGGTTCACCATGGCACCCTAATCCCCTGCCCCGTGTAATTGATCCGCGCTTTCAATTCCTCCCCGTCTTTGTTTTATTGCTCGTTCGTTGTAGACTCGCCGCGGATTGCCGGCGGCTCACAAAAACGTCACCGCAATCGATGATAGAATCTACGCCGCTATGCCAATTGAAAAACTTCGGATTACTTTCTGTTACATGTTATTTTAATTCAACTGTATTCGTATTCGATGGTGTTAAGATATATTTATTTTTTATAGTAAAATCAGCTTTTGTTTATATGATGAAACCGCGCGTTAAAAATGATTTGTACATCCATTTTTAAGTAGGTAGGTATGTAACTATATGTTGATTACACTGTCGATTAGGAAAAAAGTTAGTGATTCAGGTCTATAGTCCAAATTACGCCCATGGTCTTTCAAACTACCGCAGATCCAAATGACACAGTACATAGATGCGTTACTAATACTGTAGTCTGCAATGATCGCCTCATTTTGAAAGTGAAATCCGTAAAAGTTTTTGTGAAATGTTTTGAGTCTATTGTTCTTTCAGACACATATAAATTTGCTAATTCCATGGTCCGCCATGATTGTCTAATCCCCTGCCTCGTGTAATTGATCCCCTCTCTCCGTCTCTACGTTTTTGTTTTATTGCACCCGTGTACTCGTAGCCCCGCCATGGATTGCCGGTGGCTCAACGAAACGTCACCGCTTTCATTTATAGAGCTTGTGTAGTTAATTCTTTTGGACAACTTTATTTTCCTCTGCCTCTTTTTCGTTTCGAACAAGGAGGTAATTATTTTTGTGCAAAACAAAAAACATTACCAAGTTTTAAGGTTATGATATTAATTCTTATCTCCTTAAACATTTACCAGATAAATATTTATTTTATTTCCCCTGTACTATTTGAATTTTCGTTACGAGTATCATCTGATACTCTGTAATTACGCTTCTACGCGGAAATATGGAAATGATAACGATATTAATTACGGCACCGACTAATTTCCATGCGATATTGAAAGTAATTAATAGGGCAGCGTAGCGTCAAACGCGCAAACATCAATAGTAATTTCCGTTAATTCTCTCAACCCTTAAACAGTGTGTATTGCGTTAAGTGAGATGTTAGAATACAATTTATATTTCGATCGCGACCGTGCCAGGCACATAAAAATATCTTCAAACAGAAAAATTTGTTTGCTTAAATATTAATTTACAAATAGTACGGAGTTAATGTTAAATAAATTTATCTAATCTTTATCTGTTGAATATTTTGTAACTTTATTTTAATCGTTATATTTATTGTTGTTATTTTCGGGACAGTCAAAACAGGCATAGAGATCAAAGCTGGATTTTGAGTTATAGATGGCTACAAATGTTTAATTGCAGTCCACAACAATGTTTTAAACGCCTAATTACGTATAATTGCAAAACTGATGTTACTCGTAGCTAAAATGTTGCATAACATAAGTTTCCTCCAAATTTCAGTTTCCGTTAGCCCTAATAAACGTTAATTTCATGTACCGAAGTCCCGTAGAAAGGACAGTGCGATCATTTGTTAATGGAAAATAATAACTAAGGTAACATTGTTAGTCAAAAATCGGTCCACATCTATGCCAGTCTGTACGAGTTTTTGTTTTACATTTGTTTTAGACTAACAAACAGTTTGACAACACCCGCCTGCTGTAGAGGTATTAGTAGTAAAGACGTAATAAAACCGGCACAACAATGCGGATCACGTCACGACAGAATTATCTCGCAGCGGCAAAGACGATCAATTCACACTGACAACGGGCCACGTGGAAAAAGGCCAGATAACTCCTAAGGAGCTTTCTATTTATTTCTTTCGTAGCGGTCCCTTCTTTTCAACTTTCGTAGACACTACGCTGCTACAAAGCATGTAGACAATCGTAGCCGTAGGCTTTTAAATTATGATGCGTTTAGATGAATTTAGTAGATACTATATTATTATTATTTTCCACTTCATGGAATATTAATTGTTTATAGAACTGAATAATAATTAACCATTACCTTTTTAGAACTACCACCCGAGATACTTTTACTTTGTTATTTTCATGTTTAAAAGCTTCTCATTATTATTTACTGTATAATAGCTGCTATTTATTTGCAATATATCGTAGTTAAGAAAGTGGAATAACTGCAGGTATAATGTAATATATGAAGTTTTATTTGTTCAAAACAATTTTATACTCGTATTTACCTATAATCACTGAACAACTAAGTATTTACAACCCTGGCACGAACATACACGTCTGTTATTACGAAGATTTCGGGCGAATGTAAACTTTACGTCGTAAAATTACACGAGCCAGCTGTTATGCTCGCGTATGTTCACGGTGCCTGAGTGCATCGTTGTTTCACTAGCTTAAGTACTTAAACCAGGGTTTTGGACGAGGGTGGCCCAAGTTTGAATCCCAGGTCGAACGGTGTATGTTTAACTTTGTTCCATGTTTGTGCGGGGGAGTGTTTTTAGTCGATAGTTGAATTAAGTTTATAACTAACAAGGTTGGTTCGTCGTAAGAGAACGAGCTTAACTATCTTGTTTTGTTCAGCAGAAATTGATTTTGTTTGAGCATAGGTATACGATAATTTTAAACAGGTCTAGAGATCACCATAATATTTCCTTCGTGAAATGATAATGTTGTGAATAATGGCCGATATTTAAATATACATAAGTGCTATACATCATTCATGATGACGAGACGAGATACACTCGTCATCATAAAGCTTAATCAAGTTCATGTTAATCTTTGATGCTATCTTATACATTAATTATATACTTATTTAAATGAGCATTTATCTTCTTATTTTATATACAAAACATTTCTATAATACCTACACATATAACACAGGAATATCACAACGGAAGATTCATATTACGTTATTTCAGTGCTGGAAGTGATAAATTGTCTCAATGACGTCGACGTAATCAGACGCGTCTATCAATCATTTCGTGAATCGTCGATTTAACCCTTTGAGGTTTCCCTTATTTCGGCAACATGAATGCGAACAATCGTCTTTAAGGGTTGAATGCAAAGTTGTGCCGATTGAATTAATTCTATTGCTCTGTTCTGTTCGCGTAGTAAATGTACTCTATAACGTTCCGTTGGCGGGGCCCTTCTCGGGGATTTGTTGTCCCCGAGTTTGATGATTTCCTTTCACACACTTAACTCGGATTAAGATGTAAGGTAAAACCAAGCTGGATAATTTGTTTTTAACAATAAGGTAAATTGGTTTTGGTAAATTCTCTTTGATTTGAGATAATTTTCACGAGAAGAACAATTAAATCCTTTCAACACTTTTGTTAGACTCACTGTTATGCTAAACTGACGTTTTTTCGATGTAGAAATACGAGTTCATTAAAAGAATATTTTCATAGGCGAACTGCAATTGTAGATACAATCTCAGTAATTTCCTCGCAAGCTGCGAGAACATATTTTCAATACTTACCATGGCGTTGTACTAGACGCTGGTCCCGGGGGCGCGCGGTTTTCATGAATTATGAGCGTGGAGGGTTTATCCGAGATAAAATTAAATTCGGCAAATGCTCGCCCGACGGAATTACGCTTGCTAAATTACCGGTCATTGTGGGACCTCCCCATTGTTATTGTTCTGATCATTCACGATGACGATTGTGACCAAATATTGATATTGATTTCAACCTGTATTTTACCTTACTGTCTAATTTATCAACGCAAATATTTCTGAAATCTGAAAATGTTATAGAACAATCAGTGATGGATGATGTTAAGAATAATTTCAGAGCGTTTAAAGTAAAATTTCCTAAAAACCTAAATAGACTTGGAACTTTGGGATAAAAATAAGATAACATAGAGAATAAAAATTATGTTATACGGACTCTGTAGGGAAATTTCGCTAGATCATCTTATATTTTTGAAACACCAAAGCTATAGAATAGAAAATCAGATACAGAATATTTCATTCATAATACGCAACATATTTATTTCAAAGACAATATTATTTACGCGTTGTTGAGTTCATTTGTACTCGTATACCTACTACTTGTACAAATTGCAAAGTTAAAATATAATTCGCTTGTGAGTGAGTTCGTTCGAATTCACATCGGTATGTGGCCGCCAGCCACAACTTTGGAACAGTGTAGCAATTATAATAATGGGTTACACATAAAGTAAATTGGTCGGAAGTTTATTTGATTGTTCGTACAAAGGTATATGTGTGTTCACGTTGACTCACTTTTGACCTACATGTATAATTGCTGGTTTCCTATTATTACAATGTACTGGTAGCTGTTGTAGACTTTGTGCTAGAAATAACATAATGTCAGATTATTTTTGTAGATAACATAAAGGACAATAAATAATAATATGTTTATTGTTTATTGTCCAAAAAACAAATCAATGTGGTTGAAAAAAAACGAAACAACAATCATTACTCACTTTCGTTGTTTTCGTTACCAAAGTTTTCGTACAATATCTTTAATAATATTTATCCATTGTTTGGATAGCATAACGAAATACGATACAAACAATTAGGAACGGGTAACATGAGAATTCCCAAATTGCGAGCGAGAGTATTAGCGGGAAACAACATTCTAAAATTACAAGTTCAATTCCGAGGAAGTTTCCTCATGTTGAAAACACCTGCGACAGTTTTCCTTAAAAGTCTCACTTATGGCCGCTACGTACCGTACGCCGGCGCCGGGGCCCGGGGTAATGGGGGGGAATAAGTCGACGTTTCTCGCGCCTAATTTGGCAACCCGACGCGCGGAATTTATGGAGGTGGAGCCTCTACAGCTTGAAATATTCGAAGGCTCCACTCGGCCGTGAGTTATGAATGAAACCCGTTAAAGAACCCGGAAAATTTTTAACGTCACCCCCAATCCGGAATTGACGCGGAACGAGATAGTCGAACACGACTGATGCCGACATTTGTTTTAACGCTGACGTGATCTCATTTTTATCGATGGATATGCTAAGCAGCGTTGATAATAAGGGTAAAAAATTATCTTTATTGGTTTATTTTGATACGTCTTTCAGTACATCTACTGAAAAACAAGATAAGACGGAGCCAAATATCCTTGGCTATAAAGAAGATCAAAGTTTAATGGAGTTTAGGCCCTAAAGAAGAAATATTATTTCGAATATTGTGGGTTTTTGTAAACTTTCGTGTAACCTTATTTCAGTTACAAGTGAATTAAGTGTGGCTAAAAACCAAACTGAACGTCCAGTTTCATAGTTGTGTGTAGGTATATTATGATCATAATAAACTTGTACAGACTAAAAGCGGAAAGGTAGAAATATAATAACATAAAAATTGTTTCGTAACGTTTGCAGTTAAAGAAAACAAACGATTAGCGCTGGGCCCATCGGCTGTCAATGAAAAATGAAAAAGTGCGAAGATTTAATGGGCACTACATCGGTAACAGGTCCATGCGCCCGTTCGCATTCAAATCTGTTTGATTTATGCGCTGCAATCGCTGGCCCGCGCCCTCGCTGGCTCTTCCTTCCCCCTTGTTTGGGTGCGCCACGAAATATTGAGATTTTTTTATAATGACTTCCCTAGTTTTTAATGCACTATAGTCAAAATAAAGGTATCTTTACGTTTACAAAAACTAAATATGAAAACTCAGGCACCTAACTTAAAAAACTTTCGTGAAGTTTCTGTTTAACACAAACGATTAGTGCCTACTCATCTCTCTCAAAATTATACAAACAATTCACCATTTAGGCTTCGTGCATAATAAAAACTATGCGCACAATAATTCCTCAGGGGTGAAAACTACAAATATACTTTCTAGTCGTGTACATATTTAAGTGTAGCTGTTGTTGACATTAAAATGTTGTTCCCTCAACCACACTCGTAACGTTACGTTTATTCAGTAAGCTCATGCACAGTTAAAGTTAGAATACATTGACCTATACTGTAGACTTAGCGTAATTGTATAGAATTGTCGTGGTCTATTACTTTTTGTCATTACTAATTGTTTATTTACGAAGTATTAAATAAATACTCTGAATATATCAAAATATTCCTAGATCCAATAACAAAAATTCTTTTGAACTCAAAATTATGCGTAAACACATAATAAAAAAAAATTACGAAAGCTAATGAAAGCAATAAACGACTACAATGAATTCCTTTAATTCTTTTCGTGTACCATCAAGATTGTCCTAACGACCTTACAAATCCATTTTCCGAACGGATCGACTAAAACAACCTTTGGAACACGTTTTACGGAGCGCATATCTTCGGAATCAAGTCACGTGTCGGGTTCGCAAGCAAAAGAGGAGGTACTTTCCACGATTGGTTGCAGATCTATGGTCCCAGATATAAGATAGGATAAGGAAAAAATTGAAAACGTTTTACTAGGAACGTAGTGCCTACACGTAGGTACTTATTGCATTTTGTATTTTTCAATTACGTAATTACACATTAATCTTTTGAATTCATTATACATATTAACGTAAATTCAAAATTATTATGAGTACATAGTGTTCTATATTTTTGAAACAATTAGGTAAGGAGATTCCTACCTAATTGACCATGCTACCGTATTTGGTGTCATAGCAAATTATTGGTATTATTATAATGATGTCATAGCAAATACTACAAAATGTTATATTTAAACAACGTGTATACTGTCCTTTGCCAAACATGTTAATAACTCATAAAGTTTCAACTCTTTGTTCCCTTTGAACTGTTTGACTGACAAGGTTTTGAGATTAATTAATTGTTTAGTTACCCATTTTAGTTAACCTTTGTGTCAATAATAATTAACATACTTTTGTCATGGTTACATGGAGTGTAATGCCAAAATTTCGTGGAATCTACGACGTATGAATAGTATTTCTTATGTTTAATTATATAACCTTAGTCTATACAAACATGACCTATGTTTGTATAGACTAATTATTACATGTAAATTACATGTAAATTGTAAGAAGATAAAATGGAAATAAGTTGTTTTATTTTTTTAATTTTTGTTGAGCTTTGGTAGAAATAATAAATTTTAATAATTCATATTGTAAGTAACCTGAGTCTTGAACAAAATAATTGATATACAATACGAATATCTGAGCTAGGTAGGTTTTTGCCCTTATCTAGACCGCACGAGCCAGTCGAGGGCTTACAAATGAGTTAAGGGTTGGGACTAATCTAGCGGTTGAAATAAACCATGCTCGGGTACAGTTAATTGCGGTCACAGAGGTCCAATAGCGGGGCCTTCGCAAAATACTCGCCGTGTATACATTTATATCGAAATGGTTTCTCTCTCATTTCTTGTTCGAAACAAGCTGTTGGATTTCTGTCAAAAAAACAGATAAGTTTTTTTAATTATTTCATCTTACGAACAGTTTTGATTGGAGGTAAGTATTTTAATACACTGAGACATAAGAAAGGATTTCAAAAAATGTATGTTTAATGTTCGATTTTATATTACAACATATCAATTCATAATTATGTTCGTAAGCTTCAAGTTAAAACGTACGTTACACCGTAGGTAAATGTAAAGTCTGCAAATAAACTCAAAGTGAACATATTTTAACTGAACTTTGATCGAAATATGATATAAAATGATGTTTCTTATTCAAAACTTTATTAATGTAACCATGAGCTTCAAATTATTGGAATTTCGCAAAGACTCTATTTTAAAATCCATTGGGTAAGCTCTGATGTCTCGGCGTCAATAGATATTTCTGTCGTTCAGTGCACTTCGCATATAGACACGCGCAATAGCTTTGCACAGGCGCTACAGTCTTGCATAGGCACCCCATCTGTCTCAAGTATATCTCAGGTGCGTCTCCTACCCCTAGGAATTAGCTGGTGAGCCGTCTATGGCCGTAATTACTCTAGCTCTTCTTACCCTAACTCCGGAACACAATTGTTCGTGCATTGAAGTTTGACGCTGGGGATGCTCATTGCTCATGATGAATTAAAATATAACGTTACTCGTTTGCAAGCGTACATTTCTTTTTATATTATACATACATATTTTATGTATTATATTACACAGTAGTGTACATTAATATAATTAAGAATGCTTGAAAGAATGAGTGTATTATCTAACTTTAATTGTCAACATTTCATACACTGCATTGATTTATTAAATCTATTCATGTAGATTATCGCGGTTGTTTTTTATCTATTTCTCTAAAACGTTGGTTTATCACACAGTTAAGAATTACATAAGCAAAACGTATCCTTGGTATGACGTAAATAATGTTCGTCACTTGAAGTAGGATGAGATTGACGGCTGAAACAAATAAATATTTTGCGGATGAGATGTTAGCCAAGTCTAGTATGAAACACTTTTTGGGTTACATAATAAACGTACTCCTCAAAATTTCAGTAGGTAACCAACAACAACAAAACCAATCTAATGTTCGAAATTAAACTATCAAAACTTCCAAACATTCACGTCACGTTCGGGAAATGTGTAGTGAATGCATTTATTAAATTACCTGGTGTTATATCCAACAACACGGGGCATCATTAATGTAACAAACAGTGTCGTGAGCGGGGCCATTGCACGCCAGCTAATTTTCATACTAAACGAGCGAGTGCATTATTAAAACACTCCCTTACGTGACGACTCCGTTCGACCTCCCTAACCATTCCAAACTTTCCAGCTATCACCATCACTGCGGCTGTTATAGAACACCTTCTAGTCCTATCCTATCTAGTCCTATATTCAAGGTCCTCTCAATTTTATTAGTACAAATGTAGCTCGCTTTTTTATGCTTACAAAATTACACATTTTCTGAATGAAAAACTTATCTATTGCTTGATTTCCTGTTCAGTCGTCGAGATCAGAATAAAGTATTCTTCCAATTGAAATACTTAACCGTGACAATTGGTTAACAATTATGCTAAGAACTTCGACGTCAAAGTTCACCCGTCGTATAATGCCAGCCCGCTTATTTTATAGGCTTCTTTCGTTGATTTTAATAGGAGTTGAATTAAACACATCAAAACAACATTAAGAGAGCAAGTCAAATTTATTTGAAAGTATCGCAATGTTTTGCGAGGGGCCATTATACGCTTACTTAAAAGCTTTCACGGCCGCAGTCTCCGGAGAGTTGAGTAACACTCGAATACTTCTTCCCGAATTCCCCGCAGAGTCCAAGTTTGGAACAAGCTCCTTTATTCTTGACATGTTTGTGCCATCCATCTAACAGCCGCATTTTCATACTCGCCGCGGAGAGCAGGTGTCAAAACTAAGAGACGTTAGGCTAATGTATGCAGATTGCATCTTTCGCCACTCTCACACGTCTGCGTGTTGCGACTGTGGCTCGTCTCGAGCTGAGTACCAACATAACCCCATTAGCTTTACCTCGTTTAGGTTGAATACAATGCCGGCTCTTAGCGTTTTAATACTGCAACGTAACTTTAATTTAATTCAATGTAACTCGCTTCTCATATATTATGTGCAGCAACTGAGAGCTGATGTGGTGAATATTCTTATAAGGAACTGCGATTTTATTTAAAACTAGAATACGATTAACTTCGAACAGCACGAAGTAAATGCGAGCAAGTACTTTGGAGTAACTTAGTTAGCTGGCATCCAAATATTTTCTGGCTAAAATGCTATGGTTGCTTTTCAGTAAAAATAGTTTGAGGCAAGGGTACTATTAATTATCAGAAATAATGTGCACTAATTTTAAATTTAATCTGCTTTTAAATAATATACGATACAACTAAGATTCTAGTTTTAACCTACTTTTCGAGATGTATTCGGGAACCCATAATATGACTGAAATTTTAATATTGTAAAGTTGACTTACTTAAAAATAACGATCTTAACATGCACTTATAGGTACATAATTGTTAGTAAACACCTTATCCGTATAATATTTAATTTAAAACATTTATATCAAACATTAAATTAAACGTTAATCAACGCCATATTAATTTTCAATACGATCTAAAGGATGCCCCAATCGGCTTTCCAATATTGCCTCTTGCAATTTAACACATCAGCATAATTTCAATTCAACATACCTACGCTACGCAATGTTTTTCCATCGCATACAATCACATGCAAACAGTTTTTAAATTAATTCTGTCATCGGTAATTATCCACGTCGAATCCAATTAAATGTTTATCGAAATAATTTTATCCTTAATAGCATTGTTTCACGACAGCGGCAATGACTTTCAATGACACTATTGTTTTATGAGTTGACTGCCTTTTTAATTTTAATAAGTAGTATTCGAAAAATTAATTCAATAAAAATTATTTTATCGTGGCATAATAGTTAAGTAAAGTGTATATATATATAAATTATAGGTACCTATATATTATGTTCAGTCGCTATTAGCTACTCGATTCCCGGAATAGATGTTTTGGCGCCTGCAATGTTTGGTCGCTTCCAAAAATCTGATGCTAAACTTAGTATGCTTGCTAGGGTATGACGTCTGTCTTTATGATATGAAGAGATATGATTGGTACTACATAATGGTATCTACTGACTGGTGAACTCAGTGTAATCGAAGAAGTGCCATCGCAATGAACATGTATGCCGATTAATATGATACTCGTATACGTACATGTACGAGGTAATTGAGGTTGAGGTAATCTGTACCTACACGTTCGCTTTCAGCTTTGAGCAAGTTAATAAAAAACCTCATTTTAATTTATTTACACAATCAACGCCCTATACTGCAATTACACAAACACCCAGACCAAGAACAAAAATCGATTCATATTTTTTTATGCCCCGCCGAAAATCGAACCCAGGACCCTTTGAATGGCGGACCGGCTTGATAACCACAACCACATACGAGTCGTCAACCCCCGTTTTGTACCCCAGAATGAAGTTTTAAAATAATGTTCAAAGAGTTTGTGAAGAAACTTGTCTTGTGAATCGCTCCACAAGGATACCTACATAAAATATTTAGTTTTGTTCAAGTTCCAAGAAAAGGCATCCAAGGCTTGCTGTAAAAAGGCAGTAAACTCGCGAGTTTTCCTTTTGTTTCCTACAGTATACGAGTGGAACAAGATATTACATCGAACTGTAATATCGTAACCGAGACGCAAGAACATCTCTCACTCCGATGAAGTTGTGTCTCGATTGGAGTTCCCTTTTTTAAATATTCAACAAGTGCCAAGGCACTTTGGAGACACTTTCGAGAGTTGAGATGGAGCGATGCATATTTAAAACAAAAGAGCGAGAGGGGGAAGAGGGTCCGTAGCATACTTCAATAGGATAAATGACGAGTGATGTTCTTGTGTTGAGCAGTCCAACTGAATGCTGGAAATTTACAATATTTCTCCGGCAGGAACTCCGAAGTCGTTGCATTCGCCATTGTTAATTGTTTTGGAAATACGCATTTTGTAAATGTTTTTTACAAAAATATGCAACATTGCATTTAAAAATAAGTAGCAGACTGTTTGCCAACAAAATATTTGTAAAATAAAATAAAGAACGTATACCGATTGTTCTATGGAAGATAAAGTACGTAAACAATAGTAACTAAAGTCCATTTGAGCAAATTGTAGCTGCTATTACAGACTCAAATTACAATATTTCTTATCTAGTCTATTATTTTGGAATGAATTATTATTTGCCTGTCGATATAAAGATCGTGAGGTAACCTTAAGATGCCTAAGAAAACCTCTCATCACTATGTTTTTAAAAGGCATAATAATATTATGAAATCCGCCAACAAGAGTGAATAATAATAGGTAAAGTGTGCCGTATTTGGGTTGCTAAATTTATTTTGTATCGCTAAGCAACATTGTTAAGTTGGATTCTAATAGGTACATAGCGTAAGCTATGATTATAATTTTACACTGTCTCAATAATCGTCCTATTCGTCATGCGATTGTGATAAACGCGTCATCTTACAATAGCGTAGCTCAGCGTTCACAATTTATCTGCGGATAAACCCGACCACGCGTGAGACACCTGTCAAATGGCAAGACGGGAGCCGTGCCGCTATCTCGTAGCCATAAGCTCCTGGTAAATTAGAATATTCCCAACATAAATAAAACGACAATTAACGTTTAAACAAAACCCCGTTGAAGGGATACCATTTAGACAATTTGTCTTCCCCTGACTTAGACCTGTCGTTTTAATTGAATAATTAAGACTCCGAGCGGCGCCGGTAAGTTTGGAAACTAAATAATCTATACTAATGGCCGCGTTAAAGTTAGCGAGTAATTAAAGTTGATGGAGAGGTTGTTTTTATATATACAAAAGCACTGATTCTACGAGTATAACGATTTTTGACAAATGAATTTATTGTAGCGTCATCTCATAGGTACTTACTGAAAGCAATTACAAAAAATGCTAAGGTATCGGCATTATGGTACAGAACTTTCATGTTCCACACCCTACTCCATAGTTACCACATTTTAAATATTTTAGTAGTAAACAAATCACCAGTCTTACTCAGTCCACTTTTGTTGCTCTTATTAGGACTGATGATTCGTATCTCATTAGCACAAACGTTGCGTGTTGCAGCAGGACCGCATGGCTACTATACAATTTCTGCCTAGGCGAATCTGCCCGCAGCGCAGATGGTAGTAAACTTTGTAGTAAACTTCTCATTGTAACTCGTTTTATAGTAGGTACGTGTGATCTAACTCAATATCGTATACTGTTAAAGTAAGCGTCGTGGACTCGATCATTTCTATTAAAAGTTACTAAATTAGATAGATTCGGCAATAATAAATCGATAAATTTAGATTAGTTTTAGACCCATTTGAAAACCATAATCTAATTCTAATCTGTCTTTGTCATTTCAGGTAAATAAATAACTATGAAGAAAATATTTTTGGCGTATGCGACACCGGTCTGCGGTATGTTATTGCAACATTAATCTTAACGTACTCGTAAGTACTGTCGAAACCAGTCATTTTGATCTTTGAAATACAGTTACGATTATTTTCTAACACTTCAAAGGGGATCATTAAATGTCGAGGGCGGAGATATATTCTACGGATTTAGGGACGTGCACAGCGTGCGAAAGCCACCTGGCAACTGTCAACATGAACTGCCAATTTGAATTCGTATCCATCTAATTGGTCGACAGCTCGTTCCAAATATAAATATTAGAAGTCGAAAACGGAAATTGTGTAACTAGGTAGATATATGAGGCAATATAACAAACTTTTGAATGAGGTGAAATGAAAAAATTATGACAATATACTGAAGAATAACTCTTTGGATCTACTATCTGTGTACTGTGCAGTACATAGAATAATTTAGAAAAATAATACATAACAAACCAAACCAAATGCTACAAGTATACTATGTATAAGTTATATAAACAATTAACGCTCCGAATTTATAAAATCCATTTTTAGAAGTAACCCTTGAATCCCTCAAATTATGTACCATGTACTTGGTTATGCTTCACGTAGACACGGGTCCGAACAGGTAACCTTTTCGATTCGGTACCAAAACCACTCGTAAACCGGAGGACGTATTCGCCATGTCATGAATACGTTAGTTTCTTGGCGATCCACTTTAATACTTAAATAGTTGAGAGAAAGAGGAAGTAAGGGATAACCAAGTTGAATATTACAGTATTCACCTATTGTATCAAAAGCTAACAGCTAAACTATAATCTGAAATTCTACGGAACCATGAGTATTCCAATAATCTCTGAAGGTTCGATTCGAGATTAATGTGCCACGGTTCCATTTTCAGCACTTCCGTATATTGTAACGTTGTTAGCAATGGATTACATTTGATGGACGACACACGACTCGCCTTAGAGTAGATTACCGTAAAGCCGATCGTTCTATCAATACTTCTAGGCTCCGTAATACTCGCTTGAATCGTTTCGTTTTCGGTGATATTCTATAGTACATTTTCAAGACGCTAATGTCTTGTTTACATTAGACATACTAGATCTGTAGCTCCTCACATTTATCGTAATGTAGTTGACATTATAGTTTGGTATACTACACGTTCCAGGATTTTTGGGCGCAAAACTTGACTGTTGTAAGTACCTAACTTGATGTAAAATAATATCTAGTTTATTGTTGTTAACTTTACGCTTAATTAATTGTACGCCTATCTGGGAGCTAAGGTAGAAGCTGTAACGTTATTTTTTACCATCTGTAATAGGTATTACATGCTTTTCATGTAACTTATTTTAATATGAATTATTTTAATAAATATTTTATGAAGTTGTAAATACTAATCAGTTAGGTAAAGCAAAATGATAATCTTAAAAAAATCCCTAAAGAGATTCCATAATAGCCGCTCCTCACAATATTATCTAATCTCGGAAAATCATAAGCACGCAAATGTAAAGATCAAAATGCGTGGGCGGTATCACAAACAAACCCCTTTAGGGACTTGCGATATTGGGTATCGGTATTCTATTTGCAAAGGGAAGAGTGGTCAACCACGTTAGCATGTGATCTTAACATATTCAAATATTATTCTGAAGTAACTATTTGAATGGTACGAGTATATCGCTGAGATCCTAGACATATAGATGTCTAGTAATATTTGCATTATTAAATTTCACGCAAAGTAAAATGGACTAAACGTCATAAAGAGGTCGCTTTTCTATTGACATAATGGCGACGCAACATGCCACTGTAATAGGGTAATCGTATTACGACAGTTTTAAAGTAAGCTGGAGTGCTCGGTATGTCCTGTATTAAAATAAAATCATGGCCAAACTTTTTCAATTCCTTTAAGCATATTTTATGTTTGAATACTTCTAATAAATGCATCGAAGCTCAAATTTAATATTTGAACAGAAATAGATCTCGACTCTATGGATGACCTAGTTTCATTCTGCCTTTACACGATGAAGTTTTTGAAGCTCGCTTATAATTCGTATTGCTCCTCCTTCCGTGAAAAATCAAGGATTTTTCATAAAACGTCGAGCTCTTTTGAAAATCTCAGCATTTAAAGTAATGAACTAAAGAGATAGCAATCTAAAGATAGCGCAGATGACGCTAAATAGATGCATAACGTTTAAACTGAAATCAAAGGAGCATTGGGTTTTTGCCGGCGCGCTGAGTAGGTACTAGGTATAGAAGAGTTCCGTTTTATATTTACGTCTAAAATTAGATCTTTTAAATTAAAATAATTATTAATAACGTAGAGTAATTTACTTAAGTGATTTTTGTCGGTCACCGTCACCGGTTTTTAGTCGGTTGGAGTCCAACATCCCTGTAATTTACCGACATTTTCAAAAATCATTGTTGTATGTCGGCCAATTTGCACAACAGAGTTATGTTTTTTTTTATTTATCTATGGGGTCTAGTCATTTAAAGATTTATATTTATTATGTAGCATGTTAAACTATATACTGTTTAATTTTATTATTACTCTAATATTCAACGTAAAAACAGACGTAAAACAGCGCCTACAGAGTATATTAAACGTTACGCGCGGAAACATTCATAAAGTCCAATCCAAATTGAATATGAAACGTCATTCATAAAGTTCGCTCGCATTGCGTGTGCGTTTCATAATATTAATGTCGGAAAAGATTTTTCTTGGTCTGCTTATTATGTATGCGCGAACCGCTGTATTCATTTAGTTTTATAATGCACCTAGCTTTGACTGCGTTCACCACCCCGATGTTTAATAACTTCCTCAAAATGCCTCGCCGTAGATGAGTTTTTAACGTAAGCTCGTTTTATGCCAGCGTAAACAAATGATGAAAAGTTAATATCTACACTTTACAAGCTCGTTTGCTAAACCGAGTATTAAAATTTAATGGATGATACGTATAATATGAGTCTGAATCGCCTTCAAAATTGAGCAATTTTTTTCATTTTACTAAACTATCTCTGGGTATAATGTAGTGTAAAGCTGGCAGCAGATATAAGTATCGAAACACGACAGAACAATACAGTTTTAATAGCGGAAACATCATAATAATGTAGGTTTTTAAATGATACGTGTGATTTGTAATGTAGCGTAAATTTTTTTACAAAAAAGTCTGCAATGGCAATATGTCTAAATACTCGCAATAACTTTTTTTATGGTTTTTAAATAGGGTCAAAATATTTTTTTTGCAAGTGTTTTAGTACCTAGTCTAATGTGAATTCGCAGACATCGGTATAATAGGTAGCTTTCATGCTTGCTTGCTTTTAGATGATTATGTTACTAACAGATAGTATGATATCAGGCTTATATAGATATTCATTTAGAATCTGAAATCGAAGTCCGTTACAGACGTAGTGTATCACAGCCTTTCCTGCATATTCACTATCTAAAGTAGGTAGGTACATACTCGATTACTCGCGCATTAATTGGAAGGAACTTTGGCGTCTGACGCCTGTCTATGCGATCCTGTCTACCATACCTACTCTTGTATGCTACGTATTACCTATTACCTGCATACTCGTACCGACCCGATACTGAATTTATGAAACATTGTAGTGCAGTATTAACGATAGCTTCAAAAGTTCGCTAACTGAACTTGATTGCATTTAGTGAATCTGTTATCGACACCAAGTGTTTGTAATTAAAATAAAACAATTAAACTGTGTTATGAAGTTAAATTTTATATTTTCGTTTTCAGCTTTTCTTCATAGTAGTTGATATTACATACAATTAACCTGACCATAGATGACTTTTTAAAATTTTTTTGTAATTTTTTTTTTTTTACAAATACATAATTATTATTAGGTATACGAGTATACAACTATAAATTTATATTACACATAAAATTGTACTTAGGTACTTACGCATAATATTATAGGTATATCTTCAGAAATTAGTGTACATTCACGAACACCTCCAAAATACCGACTCCGCAATAGTACCAAAATTGTTTCTAATTGCGTCATTAATCTGCCGTTTCGTGACATTCCCATCTATAATAATATTAGCTAGACGTGTGCTATGTAACAAGTGGCAACAAATATCGTTTCGTCACCATCAGTATGTCTCTGAAATAAGTAGAGTCAGGTAGAGCCATCTCGTGTGAATGATGCCGAGTGTTCCGAGCCGTGTTGTTAAAACTCAAGTCGTGTCGAGTCGCGCGCGCTAATTGTCCCCTAGCTAGAGAATAACCACCCCCTACTCTACCTAGTGCTCTACACTCCTTGTTTCGGAGACTCATTGTACGTGGAAAAAACTTATAACTGTTGACATTGAGCTCATGTACTATGCAACGTGGGGTTAACAAGAGAACTTCCTTTTATGTTACTGCTTTTAATGCACCAAGTTTGTCTACTTGTTATTTCTTTTTCGTGGTGAGGTTTCGAGAATTCTGTGCCAATTTTATATAGGTTTAGTGTCTAATTTATAATTTATGTTAAGTCGTAGTTTAGTGAGTTTGTGCTTTAAAGAAGGGGTTACGGTTTTTTTTAACTTTTTATTGTTTTAAAAAAAGCATACAAAATATATCAGCTACTACTACTAGTGTTAATTTGCATAGAAATGAATTAACTACTCTGTTTAACTAATTATGTTGACGATTCGAACTAATACCAAATAGTTGATCACAAATGCACGCCACCGCTGGCGTGCCAAAGAAATTTTGAACACGTACCCGAGCGTTGATAGCGAAACTAATAAATGCCGGACAAGTATTGCTAGTTTAATCGCAGCTGCGCAAAACGCCGGCGACAAAACCAACCTCAGATCCGAACCACAACAACCGTGCCGAAGTTTAATTCAATCGCTGTGCCTCTCTGAGTGTTGCGGGGGGAGGGCCAGGGTGGGGAGGGCGTGCTCGTACAACATGTGGGCTGAAAGGCCGCGGGTACATGAGTAAGCCGTACCGAGGCCAAGCTTCAAACATACTCGTCCCGAAAGGTGTGTGGGTATAGTATGTGGGGCTTACGATCTAATCCTCAAACAAACAACTACTAAGGTACA
>DWAV01000179.1:0-25117 GCA_018231305.1 Noctuana lactifera
CCGATGTACCGAATTATTTGACGTTCATCCAGTGTATACGTGTACCTTATGATGAATAAAAAATTTTGAATTTGAATATGATGATAACTGTTGACGAGAAACCAACTAAGTCTCTACCTTTTACCATCAGTAGTAAATAAGGTTTAGGGAGAGACCCGTGCCCAGATGTGGCTCTTAAAAAGAATCAGTCGTCAATCGCCACACGTTTGAGTCAGTGTGATGGATTGCGAAGCTTAGGTACTGGGTTCAAACACCGGACGAAATGCCGTAAGCGAATATTTTTTCAATCCAAATTTAAATTTAAATTTCAAATAGTTTTATTCGTTGTGAGGTATTTACATACAGTTATGAAATTCAAATATATCTATAAGTTCAACGGCATTGGGCGCCCTTTTGTCTAAGGTATATTCATTAAAATCAGTAAGTTAAAGGTACGCGAATCACAATGATTTATTTGACATTCATTAAGTTTGTAATTTTGAGTTTTGTCTTTGAATTTTGAATATGTAAAAAATGCAATTCAATAGCTAAAGGACAAAACTATTTTTGCAAAACTCTACAAAATCCGGGCGGAATTTCTTCCTTTCTTATTTAACTTATTGTGTAGTGGGACCAGGCAAGGTCCAAATTCCTTAAATATTTGTTGCGTGGGTTGCAATAACAAGCCAACAATGCTTGAATTTTTTCCCGAAATAATGTAACGAAGTTCTTTGGTACAAAGGCATACAATATCGTAATATGTAGGTATCTAAGCAGGCACGTGTTCCTGCTTTAACTTTGTATAATTTTCAAATATTGACAATAAAATAATATGTTCTTACAGTGACAAAATACAAACACAATCTACGTCCACTAAGAGCCTCTAAATCAAAGGGAAATTACGGCAGAAAGTACATCTTTATACAACAATGAAACTAGAAACTAAACTTGAAATTCGTATAATCACATAACAAAGAAGAGTGACGGAATGAGGGGAGTGAGCATTATGTAAATCGTCAGCCACAGTTGCCGCATTGTTCTCTAGAGTTCGATAGATGGTTAGGCACTTAATATAAAACTAGGCACAATTCCTACACAAAAGTCTTTACAAGCTTGTCACGCTTTGAAAGGCAAACATAAGCTAAAACGTGCTCGAAATAAAAGGCGTCAAAGAAAGCTTATTGTCAAAGATACAAACGCTAGGCTTCACGAACACAATTTTCACAGCTTCCTTTCACGTTGTCTCAAAAAATGTTGAACACATCTTGGAATCAAAGCAACAAACGAATCGCTTAGCAAAATTATACAAAATGTACCCACATTACCAACTTCAGATTCGCACGTAACAAAGAAGAGTCAGGGAGCGCAGGCAGGGATGATACAAATGATCGCCGACTGCTACTGCATTGTTCTGCTGAGGCTATTATCTTGCAAATGGATGCACTAGCCTTGGAATAATCATCTTCAAGTGGATTACAGGTGTTAAGCGGCTAACTAGGATTCTGAGTAGAGTAAATTCGCTGGCTAAAAATAATCCGAGTTTTAAGTGTATATTTATGAATTGATTTATTTCAATTAAAAAACGATAACGTTACAATTTCAAAGCATATGCATTTTTACAATTTAAATCAAGTTGTGTTCCATTAAAATCCAATCAAGTGTAGGTACTGTCAAATGTACATTTTAATCGCCATCCACGACGCTTCCAAATTGTTCCATTTTCTGATCACGATTCATGCATACATATTTGTGTATAGAGAACTGTTCACATAGAACATATTGCAGCTGACACTGTATGTTGGTAGAAATGTTCACTGTTCTAAGCCCACTGGATCGGACGGAACCGCGACAAAGCACCATCAGAGGTGTTAAACAAATAGCTCGCTTTGCCGGACAACTTTTACATGAGCGCAGCTGCGGGCTAGTCGCAGTCGGTTCTGGTGTTCAACTATTTGGAGTTTGAAATGTGTTTGGATTGTGGTGAGTCCGTTTGTCCTCGACTCATTATATTCTGATTGTGTCTTATTTTTGTTAAATAGTTTGTTATTATTCTACCTTTTAAGGTTACCATATATTTTATACGAGTAGATTATTACGGTCGGATGACGAACTAGCCTATTTTTCATGTTATGCCACAACTTTCATATATATTACTTCCCATATTTCAGATGCTCATATTATTCTTTACAATATTTTACAAAGCGACAACAAAGTAAGTCATGTACAGGAGAAATAACTTCCACGTGTTACGAACTCAAACCTATGTTTTTATTTAACTACGCTGTGGCTAACTTTAATTAACCTTTGTACAGTTGTTACTTCTCATAATTATTTTTGTTTTATGCTTCTTCCCCCAAAGTTGAGAACGTACTCGGTTTTCGTGTTCGAGTTCACGACGCCATTAAAAACTTCGTGCAAAACGCTTGCATTTATGTTTGAACGTTAGAGAAGTATCTTCCTTCCGTATTCCTCTTGTTTTGACTTCTAATTTATTTTAATTGTATAAATATCTATTTATATTCATTCTGTTAGCTTGTAGACTTCTCTTATTAAAATCTTTGTTTTAATGCTTTCGTTTTAACACTGTTTAGTTACAAAGGCATTTATTCATTTCTGAGTTAAATTTACTTTTGTTCAGTTAGCCCTTTATTTTTCTAAACCCGTAACTGACTCATTCGTTACATAACTCTCCGAAGCCTCTAGTCCTGAGATATTACCTCTCTCTCTCTTAATAATGTTATTTCCTCTGTAATCCAGGGATGTATTCTAAATAAATCATCCGAATCCAGACCATTTCTCTGCGGTAGGTACCTACGTTGTTTATTCTTCAATTCCAATATTACCAGCTGAGACCTCTGGTTCTTATGACTAGTTAGTGGTAACTGAGGATAATTTCTCCATAAACAAATTCATCGTTATCATTATTGATCCAATATTATACCAATACCACTGCAGGACGGACATTCGTTTCTTCTCAGATAAAACAAGAATTTAGGTCATATTTAATGTTAAATTATTGGCGAATATCAATGATCCATTGGTTATACCTACTTAAAAACGATGTGCCTGAAATAAATACTTAAATTCATATAAAGAGATCCTCTTTATCTGTTTTCCCCATAGATTTTAATGTGTGGTGCCAATTTGATCGAACTGTGGATTGCATGCGGTGTGGTATTGCGGTTAAATAATATTTCCAGACCGCGCTCATTATGTGGCATTATAATTTAATTACTGGCGTTGCACCCACGTACAATAATTTTATTTATTCGTAGCGTTGCACATTTTGTGTTTAATTTAATTTAACACATTTTATTTCTGAACATGTTCATATTTCGTTAGCGTTAAAAGCAAATAGACGACGTTAGTAATTGTATTGTTACAATGAGTGACATCAGTTTAGGTAAGTGACCTTGCTAGCGAGAAAATTGTGGTAGGCGTCGGACACCAATAAATGTATGTAGCTAAACTTGTGTGAGTATGAGTGTTTGCGTTTTAACTTTATTGTGTTTTCGCTAGTCCATGGCACTCACCTACACAAGAAAACTGAGTTGAGAACTTTTATTACTGACGTGTGTGTAAAGCAATAGTTTTCATTTATGAAAAAAACGGCAACAAAGATATTGCGTAACCCATACAAAATCGGGTACAGTCGTTACTAGTGGAAATCTCGTACACCAACTATAAAGGCATAAACTCCATCGCATAAAACTGGGTTTAAAGCTCGTTGCGGCACGATATCAGAAAGTTAAAGGCGAATATTAGGTAAGGCGTAACATGGTTACCTTTGTGGCTGCCACGATATCCCGGCCACAATGCGTTCTATCTGAGACCGGCGTGGTCCTTTATGTAAATGGGGCCCGTGACGTAAAGAGGTAGCCGAGTTAAAACATGGTGTAAAGCATGGCCTAAAGCGATGGTAATTAAATGAAGTCTATACACTGTAATTAACTTTTTGTGAAGAGAGGAAAAACTTCCAGAGTTACTCAGATAACGGAGTAACATTGGGATTTTTAAAGTACGAGTACCATATTCTGGCTCCAAGCTTGTAAGGCCCATCGTCTTGAACACTATTGTAAGCAATAGCAAACGAACAGGGTGCTTTCTTGTCGTGATATGAAAAATGACTAGATTATATACCTATTATTTTAATATAAATTATACTACACCTACTGTAAGTCTACAGCTATTTTAGAATCGTACAGAAGTCCTATTTAAGTGATGGAAATGGATGATGTTTTAGCCCTGATATTTGTATCTTATATGTTTTAATATACTAAAAGTTTGATTTAAATTAGTATTTTTTATTTAATATAACTAACTTATGTTTGTTTCAGGTACGTACCTTACTGAAAAGTTTATTCGAAGATTTTAATGAAAAATTGTAAGTTAATAGGACTCATTTATTTATAGAATATTTAAGATTTAAATAAAAAATGTGGAGCAATCAAACACTACGAACGGCCAAAAAAAATAAAACGTATAAAAACGTCTAATAAATATATTTTCATTTATTTCTAACATAAAACGCCTTATGAATATTTCAAATCCACAGCGTTCCGATGCAAAATTAAATAGTATTGGTAGAATTCCGCGATTGAACGCTCAAAATCTAACAGTGTAAAATTCAGTTAATAAAACATTCTGAAATCAAGTGGCGAGCAATTCTATAAAAAGAATAATATTTTCATTGGATATAATTGTAAAAAGCGGGATATGAAAGCGAAAAGAGCTGCTGAAATGCGCTCACGTGTAGAAGCTTCGTTCATTTTTTCGAAATAGTTGTAGGTACCGGGTGGCTTCATTTATCATCCGACCAACTGAGCTAGTATTTCGTGAAGTGCGCAAACAAGTGGAGGTAGCACGAGTACCTACACTACAACTTGTTTGTGATATTAAATACGAATGAACATACTTCATGTCAGCAGTTTATTTATTGTGACGAGCAGTAAGGTTTCTGTATTTCTTTTGCTGGGAATCTTAGAAATAGAAATATAATAGAAAATAGGTTAATTTAATCTATAAAGTTTTTATATTATTGTTCTGTTGTTGTGATATCCTTTCAATTAAATGTACTTAATACAGTGTTCCGTTCTTCAATAAATTAAACTAAACTTAAACATTAAACAACAATGTTTATAATCGTCTAGTAAATAATTCAAAAGAAGTCACATTAAACAGACATTATAATATGATTATTTTTTTCAATAATAACTATAAACCATTTTTATTACTTCTATTAAGATAGAAGTTTCATCATTATAGCTTAAGAGCTATAATGATGAAATTATATAGGCAGGAGGTAGAACTTATACAGTTACAGCCGATCTCAGTCTTAAATAAAATTAGTAACGCATCATTGCGACTTAAGATAGCTCTCCTAATAAGTAGATAGGTAAGGTATGAATATAGTTTTTTTTTCTTGAAGGTGGGCCCCCATGGGCTGCAGTGATCAATTAACGCCAGTTGCGTCCTTGTTTTGTAGTCATTAACGATAAATGCAATGCAAAAAACCTTATAATAATACCCTACATCTACCGCTACAAAACAGCTGAAACGCGCGCGCGTTAGATTGAATTATCATAAATACCACACTGTGCTATGAACACGATTGCCTATGATTGACGCTTTCGCCTCTAACTAAAGCCAATCCTATCAACCCTTCCTCACCCGAAGGCCTCGGGTTAGCCCAGATATCTGCGATACAAAGGTCAATTCGATATGCAGAGTGCCGAGCAATCTCGTTCGCCTCTCTTGATTCCAAAACGGAATCTTCATCCGATTATAACCCTTATTGAATCCCGCAGTGTCTGGAATGTAGGAGTTGCTTATTGAATTAGTTTCTGGATTGTAAGGAAAATGCGTAATATGTTTTCCTTATTATGTTTGTATCTTATTGTCGTGTTAGATATTGCGGTGGATATTTGAATTGTTAGTATTACAATCTACTTTTAGAAGGTCTGGTCAGACCCGTTTTATAGGGATGTCAGTTACCACGGCCATAGATACCATAACGTCTCTAAGAAAGGACATAAATACCTTCTCTAAGACATTAGGTATACCGACAAAAAAATTGCACTAAGTATTAACTTTTTTACTGAACTGTTTTAAGTTATATACCAAGAAGAATATAATGAAACAAACAAGGATTAATTGCCACGAAACATTAATATTTAAAATAGTAATCAAAACCCAATGTTATGGACATTATTATCATTATTCCACTTAAAAAACTAAAAAAAACTGTTGAGATAAGAAAGTCGCAAAGCAATACCATGTAGGTTTAAACTTTAACAACGTACGGACACTACGGACGACGGAACGATCTTCGAACATTAAAAAATAAACGAATTGCCAGCGAAAGTCAGATAGGCATCAAATATTCACGAAGCGAGCTCCGATACATTCGGTACAGTCCTTTGACTTCAGCAGGCGGTCGAGGACGTCTGCCCGAAGGCTGGAATAGTCCCAGACATAAAACGTAAATAAAACCGGAATAAATGATGTTTGCATCAGTTCGATCGAGCCAGGGTCAAGGACTCGAAAAGGGCTTTGGAAGCAGAATAAGTAAAGTTTTGGATAAATAAGATTAAGATTGTAAATGGTTCCCCTTATTCGATTGTAACAGCATACAATTTTGCATTTTGTCGTAAAAAGTCTTAACAATAATATTGATATGTTGGTAAGTATTTTTGTGAAATACTCGTAGAAATCTCTCTTGCAAAGTTTCTCTGTTAAATGATAATAGAATTTCATACGAATCGCTGTGTTCGGCCTATCATTTCTGATTTTACGTAATTTACATTATATTTACGTATACTATTATCCAAAACTTTAAACTGAATCAGGGTACATGTTTCACTCTTCGTCTGTTTTAGGCAAGTTAAACAAACTTAACCAGATATTACAATCAAATCCGCTAACCACACGGCCGCTGTCGGTTTCACGAGAACATCATTAGCCTGTGGCTTTGACTAGACTTAACTAGAGCATTGTGATACCCATATTATTCCAAATGTCTGTCCGCTCCCGAATAAAGCGAAATGAAACGGCACTGGCTCCTCCGTTTTCTTTCATTATTTTTAGCCGTCTCTAAACTTCCCGAAATCCTTGTAATAAAAGAGACCTTTTAGAAAACCTTATTTAACGTCCAAAACCTCAGCAAAAATCTCATTATAAGCGAATGTAATAGACGCAGATTTTCTGTTTGCGTCGCGCGTGGAGCCAACGCCGAAATGAGATTACTGATGAAGCACAAGAAAGATCATTCATAATTGTTGTGCCAACTGTTGTGCTAATACTATGTAATTTGTAATTGCTTTGCTACCGGGACTCTGCCTCTCATGTATAATCATAACTTTCTCGCTAGCGATGTGTCTCCTTCAATAGAGTTTCCTATATCTCTTTTATAAATACTTGATGGCATTCTACTTAACTGAAGTGCTTCTACCAAGAATCCCTTTTGATCCGCTTCTTTATTTATTAGTTCTCGAATATCCCGTTGATTATTCGGAAGCCGCGCTTTAACTTTTCGCCTCTTGAGTTTATTTACAAAACGAATGTGTCCGGTTGCGATTTATTCCTCCGGTACAACGACACACTGAGTTGCATAGTTTTACAAAGTAGGTACATTATTATATTTTCGGAGTTTTTTTGTATTTACGGGTATATAGGTCAAAGTATAGGTTTAAATAATCTTGAATGTGCTACATACGTTGTGTCACCTGCGAATCTCTTTTCTCTTACTAATATTAATCGCAACTCCATACAGCAGTGTTTTCTGCAAGAACTTTGTTCAACAATGTATACACAGCGGAGGCTGCTACTGCATAATCAAACTTAGGTACTTCAACGGAAGGATTTTTCGTTCGTTCGCTGCGCTCCTAAATGGGTCTTCAGTCTTCAGTGAACTTCGCTCCGTCTTATAACTACTCGCTAGAACTTGCCTCGTTTGTATTAAAATATCTTTCAGGAATCGGTTCCATCCAATTTGCATCACAAACGACCCTTGAACGTCATGAAATATTAATCGTCTTTGACGAATTATTGTCTTAACCGATTGTCTCCGGCTTTGAGTGGCCCACGATTTATCAATCGAGGCAAATAAGACGAGAATCATTTGTAAGTCATTTTTATTTCAATTTGATTTATATTAAATGGAATCTGAAATTTTATTTATGGGATATAATTTGTAAGCAGTCTTGGCAATTTAGGCTTGATAAATATCACATTAATTAATTGAAGTATTACATAACGAACGTTTAGGAACTTGTTAAACCAACTGCTATAGCAATCGTTTGATAAGATGAAACTAACTTGAAGTATAAATACTTGTATAACTTACCTAAATATTCATTTCAAATTACATTCCAATTAAAGCTTACATTTTTTAGCTTTTATTCCTGAGAATTCATTTCTTTAGAAAATGTCTGTAACTTAAATTAAATACCAAATTCATTTCATAAAGAATCTATGCTACTCGTATTCTATACTCTTGTTGTCTCGAACTCTGTTCGGTGTTGTGGAGGTACCTCTGCTAGTAAAAGACCTTTCGGCAGTGTCTCAGTATAATTTGTAATTGACTCCAGAGCTTTTAGGTAGGTAGTCAGGCTGTTGTTACCGAAATATTGGTAACCTAGTTTTACCCTTGAGCCCGAGTCTAGCATTCTATTTCGTAATGCGAAATACGTCTGATAAGTAAGATGAGACTAATAACTGATACCAGACCCGTATTCATCTTGTCATGTTTTGGCTTGGCAAAATTATTTGGCCGCCATTCAATTGTGAATTTAATGGTACCGCAAGTAACTTGGCCATCTAGAACACAGCTTAGATCAACTACTGCAATAAGGCTACCTAGGGTATCCTTAAATATATTATTATTTCAGTCATTAGTTATTACTCGCTATGTAGTGATTTAGATATCCATTGCTTTGATCTTGAATATTTAGAGGAAAAGATACTTCCTTTTTGTGATGTGAAGTATAATGCCTTAATAAATTAAATTCTAACAAAAGAGGTAGTTTAGAAAGAATTTGAATCGCTCCAAATTTAAGACGCTTCCACTACAGCTACTTACCCCGAAGTTTTACACAAAGATTTTTCCGTCTATTTCCTAGCTGAAAACCTTTAACGTCACTCGCTGTCGATGTTAAGCGTTTTCTTGTTACGAGCAGTACCCGGTACCTCCGTACAGCGACTTTGCTCGTGTCAGGTAATATCCTGGGAACGACATACGGGAACAGGGCTAATACTGCTTAGCCATGTAAATATACGAATTTATTTGTAATTGAAGTATGATTGTACACGCTGAAGACTTCTTTATCTTTATAATACTCGTGTATTTGTGGGACAACTCATTTTGCTCTTGATTTAGGCTCACCCGGCAAAGGCATACATATTTCTTTAATTTAGTTCCTTTTCGTGGAAAGCATTTCCGCCAAATAACAATTAAGTAAGTATTATATAAGTATAATAACAATTATGTCCTTAACAAGTCACTGTGTCTTTGTATGTGTCCATGGTACCCACGACACAAGGAACCCTAATCTTGTCATTGGGAACTGAATTTTGTCATTAAGGTACCCCAGGGTTTTCGCTACAGTAGTCTTTATTCATGTCAGTTCCTTAGTCAATAATATAATCAATCACAACAAAATGCCGAGTCCGACTCTGTTACCGACATCAACGGGGATCGTGCATTAACGGTTCTAAAGAAAACCTCCCCACGCTCCTTTTATTGAACAACCACCACAGTACATCTAAAGTGTTCTGCCAGGTAGATCATACCATAAATTAGATGAGCATTATTTAAAACAAACGCCCCGGTATCCATATTATTATCTTGACAAGTTACGGGTGGTATATTTCAGTATTTCCAGTTGAGGCGCACGCCCGGGAAAGTAATGTGGATAATAAAACTTGAACAAAGCAAACGACGACTGAAAAACCTACGGAAACAGCTGCAGGAGACGCGACTCATTTTTACAACTCTCCAAGTATTTACCGAAGAAGTAGGGATCTTTCTGAGTGATCGAGTGTGGCTACCACCCGTAAACAAGCGGTGGGTATAAGGTGTTATATTACCTACAATTAGTTATTAAATAGCAAGAGTAGATTATAAAAAATTTAGTCAATAAAAAGTAGATGGAAATGTTACTTGAAATGCCGGGGATGGCTTTAAGTGGAACCTGGTAACCTTTACGATCGAGTGAGTAAGTAAGTAAAGCAGCATCTGCAATTTTACATTTACTTCGTTTTACAATCCATAAAAAGATAAATTTGGAAAGGGTTTTTAAATTGCTGAAAAATTGTATTCATCCGAGGTAAATGTTTCACCTTCATACTTAGCCGGTCTTAAGTAATTATGTTTTTGTATTCAGATTGAGCTGCCGAATTCAAAGGGTTTCTTGGGGTATTCCAATTAAAATGTCATGAATAAATTAACATCATGATTGATTCAGTTCAGATAACTTCCGAAGGCAGCTGTTTGTTTTTAGAGATATTTTTTCAGTCGTTTTGATTCTGGACTCGCTTCCGCCTCGCGATTCCTGGCTTTTAATTTCCGGTCGAACACGGTGTTCGTTTTGTTCAACAATATTTTTTGACAAATTTTCTTGATCATCTTTCATGTTTTTTTGCTGCTAACTATTACGAGTACCTACTTTGATTCAGTCTCTATCAGCTCTTGTATAACCGTGAGCTAGTAAAGATAAAAGATTCGAAACAATAACAAATTCTACAACTATTCTAGTTTTACTTGGCGATTAGATTGCCATTTGTAAATACCTGTCAAATTTTTTTATTGCTCATATTTTGGGTATCTGTCCTTTTACTACCAATAAAAAATATTTTTGTATGTACCAATACTGGGTACAAACATTAAATTTATTATTACATCATTTCTTCACGGTGTGTTACGAGGGCAGCGGTGGTACCTCCCCGGGCAAACTTTGTAAGCTCTACCACCCACAAAACTGCATTTATTAAAAATAAACAATTGTTTCGAACGAAAATACAAAGCTAACTGCTAATAGTTTGAAAAGCGCAAACCCTGTTCGTTAGCTGTTCGTTTATGAAACTAACTGATTTATTAAATTAAGAAAAATATGTTTCATAGCATAAAGGCATTTCGATATTTATAAAGTTCAAAACAACTTCAGCACATTGAACTTTAAAAATACCACTTTTTTCAACAATCTCTATACAATATTATATTTCACATCGGAAATGCCATAGTTACCCTTATCACAATGGCAGAAGACACAACACGCAGCATGATATTGTACCAAGGTATTCCTTTGACAGAGTTACGTTGAATGTCTGTGTGAACTGTAAAACAGTTTTTCTTATCTTTTATGTTTAAATTAAATAAAGCTCCTTTGTGAGTACGAGTATTTAGACAAATGCTGAAAAGAAAAATGTAGAGGTATGTGCGCATTGTCCTTTTACCTCTAACAATTTAAATGAAGTCGTTCAAAGGCGAATTTTAAGCTTTGTGTTAAAATACAATACAATAAAGAACAGTTTATACTTTATAATTTTTAAAATTAATTGATACTAATCAATTCTTTTGATATTAGCTTTCAGCTCAGCTCGCATTTTATGTTTGAAGTAATAAAACTACGAATATGACTGGCATCGAGAGGAGAATACTAATAAAGAGTGCGTACTTTTATATAAAAATCTCGTCTAACAGGCAAATATAAATAAATTCCTTTCTTATCGGTTGGCTACAAAGTAAAGTTAATCGTGATTGGGCATATTTATACATTAATGTACTTAGTTCACGAACAAATAAAAATGTTTATCTTTTTTCTCATTGTAAGGCTTGCATACATAATGAATCATACTTAATTGGATCTGTTCATTGACTCTGAGGACCCACTTTAGCCATTGTTAGCCGGGAAAAAGCAAGCGGAAAATGAAATTAAATGGATATTATACTCGTACAAGCTATAGATGAATATCTAAACTCAAGGACAGGATCCGATACGTAGCATCAAACCTTACGTAACCACCGAACTTAACTGTGCCACCCATCAAAGGTTTTTGATTGTTTATCTAACAATTTTTACACCTGGTATGTGGTTTCATCAACACCATTTTGTACTAGCTTTGTAGTGGTTTATAATTCCTTTTACACAACTCAAAGTTATAAAAATAAACCTTTCTAATGAACCATTTCCAACTAAGATCAATAGGTCGTCAAAAGAGGCGATAAAATACATGTATTTCCTTAAAAACCGGGAACGCAGAAAAAGCTCCACTATTCATAACGTTGATCACTTGCTATGGTGGGCCGTTTGTTTGTTTGCTAGGTGTTCTCTTTACGAGTAAATGATTGTACAAATAAGTAATTGTTAGCTGTACAAGCACCGCAATTAGTATTCAAACAGAGTCGCGCGCTGCAGGACTTAGCCCTCATTTGCATAATCGCAACGGAAAGCTGCATTTCTCGTTGCTCCTCTTAGATTGTTATTCTTTTACAAATTTTTCCTGCTTTAAGATGTCATTGTTACCTCTTAATATCTTAAGATTATTATTATAAATAATTAACTAAGTTATTGTAGTTTTTACACACGTCTTTAAAAGATAGGTACTCCTTGAAGAATTAGACCAAATTGATGGAGAAAGGGATAAGACCGACTTTTGTGCATACCTACCTGTTTTCATTGTACTCTACATATTATCTTAATGTTTATTGGAATGGATAAAGGATATTTTTATTGTGTTGTATCGTACTCATAGCTGCTCCCATTATTTATAACTTTAATGGTAGCATGCATCAATTTATTAGCATATGTGGACTTCTGCGGATCATCCGACCTTTCATTATAAATTCATTGCTATTTGTGTGTGCCGATGGATCAGTTTAGTTTTCATATCAATTTATTGTTCGTCATTAATACAAGTACTATCTGATTTATCTGTCAGTGGTACTGTAAAGTAAATCTATCATTCCATTTGTATTAGAACTAATTGAAAAGTTTACTTTAGAGTTAGGGTTCTATATTTCGGCTTTTAATTGAAATTGATCATTTATTCCAATAATAAATCCATATGTTCATACATCCATATTAATTCCACTAATCTAAATTGCAAAACACTAAATTGCTCTACGGTACGCACCTAGGGCTTTCTGTCACCAATGCCAGAGGGTCGTTTGCTTATTGAATCCCTTTTTAAGGCTTAACAATAATGTAATGTATGTTGATACAGTAAGTTCACAGAGTTCTAGTAGGCTCGTTCGATAACCACTTCATTAACATAAGAAAGATATCGCATTTAACTTAAAATAACTAAAATCGCTTTCCCGAGTAGCATTCTATGCGTCCCGGATACTTTGTCATGCAAATCCAGCTGACTGAGGCGGTAGCAAATTTTATAATGCCGCTTTGCATTACAATCTAGATTGTGAGAAGCATAGATTTCGGATTTTGCTTCTTAAGCTTTCTCTGTCATTTTATTTATAGACAAAGTAAAGAGGACTTTCTGCGGTAGTAACTTCTCGGACAAACTGTCCAAATTCTGTACAACACTTACCGTCTACCGTGAAGTTAATTCTTCTGTTTCAGTTGGGGAGGTATCGATGATACTTTATTTGAGGCCACCATCTTAGTCCTCATGAGTAGCTTTAATATAATGCATAAACTACACAAAATAATACAACAATGCGAGAATCATAAAAGTTGATATCTTAATTAAGGAAACTATCAAAAAATCTAGGATCAGTATACGAAACGTACTTTTTTTCTCACAAAGGAAATGCAAAGCAGGGCACTAGTAGGGCGAAGTTCTGGGATATGGAACCAAATAATAAAGTAAAGTAGAGCTCGTTTTGCCTAATTTTATTTTCGTATTTTCCCCGACCTTCTTAGATAAATCTCTCAGGATCTTTCATGAAGTTAGCACCCTTTTATAGTTACACTCGAACAATGAACAATTCCCAAAGGTCATTATTTATGAAGGCCCGCTTTTGCGTCTATTTACAAGTTTGCTCATAAGAATAATTTGAAGATTTTGCTTTCCATGCCTAACTAAATTACTGAGCGCTCAATGGCACCCATTTCGCATCTTCATTGACAGAAATGTCGAAAACTTAGATTGGTATTCGCATTTGGAACAAGGACTAAAATGTAAGCGTAGTGAATGTAATAATATTACTAATAATGAAGTAATTTGTTTGTATCTGAATGAATAACACATAATTGGTGGTAAAGCAACTGTAACCGAAACATTAGATGTGATTGATAAACAAAATGATAAATAAAAAAAATCCGTAACTAAACTATGACGATGTCGTTTCCGATGATGCGGGAAATGATCAGAAGCAACCCATTCAAAGAATAGAAGCTTCTAAAGCCCAGTTGAAACTTAAGGAAGAATAGTAAAAACTCGGATAGCTCATTAAAAGTTGCGGAGATAGCGAACGGTTGAGTTAATGAATTTCGTTTGCGACCCTCACGTTAACTTGTCGTCTCTTTGTCCCTGCTTTATACAGTTACACTTTATTGCTTCAGCTATTCGCCTGACTGTAGCAATTCTTATTACGTCTTGCCTTAATTATATGAATTCACGAGCACCGGATCAAATTACTAACATAGTAGAAAGGCGATCTTAAACCCTGAAGTATTACACTGAGTAAAGTATAATGTATCAGTAGGTTTGCATTTGCTATGATGGATATAGAACGATGGATGGATGGATGGCTGGATAGACACGACAGGGTAGGAGATTGCAAAATATGGAGCGAGAAAAGAGATCCGATCCGAATTAAACAGGTAGACTTTGAGGAATCCTACAGTGAAGCTATTGATATCATCGAATAGGAGATATTGAGTGTAACGATGAATACAAAATTAAGTATGAGACACATAGCATAGGAAGTATTTCAGTATGCTATTTATAGTACAAATCTAGGAAAATTTTAAGCCAAAGAATTATAAGAGTCACGTATTTCATTTAAAAATTGTAAATAAAACTTAGGCGATAGATTTTACTAAATTTTACCCTGAATATTCTGAACGACATTTTCCTAACACCAATGACAGCTACTATTTGGCTGGTCCCGCTCAGTCGGCGCGTGACATTTGCTTAACGTAGCCACTTTTTATGGTTTCCATTACAAGCGAATGGGACCAGTGGATGAATATTACGTCCATGAATGTTTGAGCTCTCGTTAGCGTTAAATTAGTCCCGTTCTGAATTATCTGTACCTTTTACAATTATAATTTTTGGAGTTGCACTAATTTTCCTTCAAAGTTTACAGATAGAATTTGGTGATTAGACTGCTAAATAGATAAAGGTATAATTTTACATCCAAGCATCAAGCAAGATCTTGAATCAGTTACCATCTGCTTCCAACATCGAGCACACCATATAAAGCCTCCCAAAACTTACTGAACATACGCACCAACTAATCCTTATTAATGGTCACTTACGTTCTTGTAGTTGCCCCTTTTCGTCCGGCTTATGGTTTTCGGCTATTAAAATGCGGTGTTGGAATTTGAGTTGTATTATAAAAGGAGAGGGTTGGTTTTCTAATGGAGCAGCTATGTCAACAGGTTCTTGCTAGTGTTTAGCAAATGAGGTTGAGAGATAATCAGAAACAATGGTATTACAAACTGTTGTTTTGAAAGTAGGTACGTATAGTGAACATTGACAATGGACTGAGCGAAGGTAGTCTAGTAAATTTCTCTGAGGGCGCGATATTGGTGATGTCGCCCCCACGTTTAATGACTGCGTGGGCTGCTTAGTTTGTTATTTGGTATAGTGTTTCTTGGAGTCATACATAGAAGTGCTGCTCCGTATAAGAACTAGGTTTATCAACTAGAATTAATTTTGAGTTTCATAATACTGGTTACTATCGGGGCTTACGCTCTGTTTTACAGCAAGAGTAGCTGTATGTCATCAGCACATACAAAAACTCCTTACAAAATCAAACAACATCAGCTCTATTATTACTATTAAAACTTCAAACAAGACATTAGTGAGCACTCAATCGCACGTGTTACGTTGTTCGCGATCAATTTCACTGAATAAACAAGGATAGGTAACGATTGACGATAGCAGCGCTCTGCCGGAAGTTTGCCGTATAAACAGACAGGGGTCGGGATCGGTCGGACGCACGTTGGACAAAGTTTAATACGAGTGTATATATAAAGAAAGGCACGTGGGCACCTCCGTCAATATTCATTGTAGTTATGTACGGTATGGACGCAGAGTTCTTTAGTAACATGACCAAACAGTGCTAAACACTTTTAGTTCTCATGAACAGTAAATTGTTTCAAACTTAACCCGTTGTCACTTCCATGATATCCTATTGAAGGTTCTGATGTCCTGAAGGTAGAACCTTTTTAAAAGGTGCTATTTGTAATATTTATAAAAGTACATTTGTGCGTGTATAGAAGGTAACAAATAGTTTTAGTCTCTTAGTTTTTAATTTTCTCACGATATTAAAGTCGCTATTTAGCCATTTCACATTTACCATCTTTGGGGTGAAACCTAATAATGTAGGTATACGATTGATAATAATATGAATATGGGCGAACAATAAATCTTGAAAATGAGGAATAATTCGTCTCTCTCATGGCATTTGATTTATTTTTAAGAGGCTTTTCGTGCAATTTATGTGACTATTGAAATGCTAAAGAACTGAGATGCTTTTAAAATTAATGCGAGGTCGTCAATGCGTTTTCCTTATAGCTCGTGATACGAATTTTATTTTTCGCGCAATACGTATTAAGTTTTCTTTCTCCATTTTTCATTTTTATGATGAATTATATTCAGAGATTTTATGAGTATATATTTTATACACACTATTGGTAAGAGAATGTCGGAGTTTGGATTTCTTTATAAAGATTCATTGATGATGTCTCTGCAATCTAACTTCTGAGGTACCTAAGTCTAATTAGCAGCCTAACACTGAGTTGCATGAATCTGTTTATGAATATATTAGGTGTATTGAATTTTTCACATCAACTGTGTTTACCGTGAATCTAGGTGAGGATAGCAAGGTACAGAGGTATTAATTCAATTCGAGTGCCATGCGTGCACTGGTCATGTACCTATATGACGACCCGCGTGGTGTAGTGATTACCACGCCAGTCCACCATTCGAAGGGTCCCGGGTTCGATCCCCGGCGAGGCAGAAATTTATATTTCTGTTCTCGGTCTGGGTGTTTGTGTATTTGTCTTTGTGTGTGTGTCCATGGCACCCACGACACAGGGAATCCTAATGTGGGGCTGTGAGTGTGAAGCGTTATATGGTGCGTGCATGTTACATGGTCACCGCCAAATACCAGGGGAGTCGCCAGTGCATTGCTGGCTTTAAAATTCCATTAAACATGAGTATTACCATGAATACATAACCACGAGTTCTTCCTACAGAAACTGTCTCCCATTTTCACATCCATATTTTTGATAAATACCCTGTTACATAGATATATAGGTACTTAGGTACAAACTTTACAATTTGTAATTTGCTAACTATAAACCAATTTAGTCTGGACAGTATTAAGTTGTTGGACTTGTTATCTTGTCATCTTTGTATTAAGCAATTAATAAAATGTGAATCAGAAATGGGTTTGTGCATAAGACCTCTTACGTCAACACCAGGTACGGACCACCGCCCTCAAATAAATTCGAGGCGCGGAAGTCAAAGACAAAACACGATTATACAGGCCCTCCAATCTAAATTGAATTCTATTTGGATCGGATACGATCCTTTATCGAGTGTCCATTCAGCCGCATATTGGTTTTTTTCTATCAATGGCAGTTGAGTGTTTACGTGCTGATGAAGCTCGTGAGGCTTAACTCAGATAAACCAGTTGGCAAATAAATGTACGATGTAGAACTGTTTTGAGTAATGTCTAAAAAGACACACATAATATTAAAGAGATAATTAAGTTATAACTAAAAGCGTACTTCCAATTAAACGTAATTAAACGATAATAAACTTTTCAACAGATTGCATGTTACGTTGAAATTTTATCAGATAATTTTAATTTACAATACAAACTGACGCTATCAGATAAATATACCTATATATTTTATAAGTTTTGCGCTTACTACATATCTATACCTACTATAATATGTCATTGCCTGTCTCACCTCACACACAGTTTTGGACATATTATTATCTTGTTTCATTCACTATGTGAAACTTAATGTTTTACTAGCTTTGTACCCCTCTAACCAAATTCAAAATCATCGCGCTGGAAAAATGGTACATGTGAGATGCGGTTGTGTGTATATATTTCGCTAAGTGATTTCACCAACGTCGATGATAGATTTCCGTTTCAGCAGCTGCGGTTAAATCGAATACGTGTTAGAAACGCCTGTACTCAATACTCATATCTATTTATTTGCGGCCCCGCGCCGTACGTGGCTTGGCTAGAATTGTTGATAATTGCACTGACCATGAGTGATTCGATATTGCTTCAGCTCTCAGCGTTTCAATGTTAATTTTAGAATAACGGCACGATGGTAACGTGACATATTATTGTCATTGAATACTGTTAGCTTAACTTAAGGTTAGCTGGATCAGTTTGCGTACTCAATGCGGCCTTATAGGGGATAAAATTTAATGGAGACTATAAGCCATACATACATAAGACACTTAGGTAATTATCGAATGCAATAGGAGAAAACAGAACGTTACATGTACTTCGAATATAACTAATTAGTTTGGATACTTTATATTTAACTGGTACTAAAGTAACAGATCTGTAGTTGTTTGGTAAGATATACACAACTTTATAAAAAATATGAACAGTTTCAAAACACTTCGATAAATCTCATTAAGAGTATCCAAGTTTAAAGTTCATTGTCAACGAGTAACGAAGTCGGCAAAACAAATCTCGGTCACAATGCCGCAACGCCATTGAAACCTGAACCTATTCTGCTGTATCCACAAATATATTTATCTTAAGCACTTAGCATTTTGAGGAAAACGGCGTAAAGGCAGAGAGGCGGGTAGGCGGGCGTATTGTCCGCAAAGATATAATCAAAAACCGCGAGAAATAAAGCGGATCTGGAAAGGCTGGCCGTTATTAAATGTGGGCTGCTCCGGCCTGCTCCGGCCTGCCCTTGGAACTGTCAAGGACTCTCTGGCTTATACGATTACAGTTCTTATTTTTTTGTGTAATGTTCACACTAAATCTGTATACATTACGAGGGAATAGTATCTTTTTCTTCCGAAATACGCAGATTTTCTCTTTGAATATAATTATTTAATATGACTCATTGTTGTTATGAAAAGCTACGATACACTATTTAGATTGTGACCATCAAATTTGTATGTATCTAGTCGTACTTCTCTCTAACGAAGGTTTCAGAACTTGACTTCTGAGATTGCTTGCGATCTACTGTACCAGCGGGGCTACGCTTAGTTATTACTAAAAATTACTATGACGTCATCGTTGAACTTGAAATCTATAAAGTTTCTTCTGTTATGTACTTTAATCAGTGTAACAGAACAGGTTATATGAACAATATGAGTTACTTGAAAGATTACGAAAACGATGAAGTAGATATTATGTTTTTATACCAAAAACCTAAAACCAAATTTTAACAGACCTGAAATTAACGTAAACAAAATTAAAAGTCATAAACCATATCCAAGGAAATCATTTCTTCTGTACTTTCGTAATCAAACAGTAAGTTACTTGTTCAATTACTGTTGCATAAGGTATGGTCCCTGGTCCTATGAATGTGGAATAAAAAAGCCGTAAATACTTGTACAATTTTATTTTATTAATAGTATAAATCATTCGCGAAAGCCTGCGGGCAGTTTGTCGGTGTAATGTTCAACTTTTATACGTCTTACTTTTTTATACGCACGCACCGTATGTCTTGTTCATCTTTTACATGTATGTCTGTATTAAAAAAGAGAAATATTATTTGCTTAATATCTTTCAGATAGGTATATTTCTTATTTTTGATTGGCCAGCTACCACCGCTGCTTTCTCATTAAATAAATAAATGCTATTACATTATTTCCAATCTTATTTTCCTATCATACAAAAAGTGGTTAAAACTAAAGTAGAAAATGGACAATGGTAGGATCCAATAACATTATCTATCTGATTAATTAAAGCGAGGAGAATAGAATTTTCCTCATTTCTGATGGGAGATGGAGCTTTGTTCTTAGTCTTTCTTATAAACAAGAAGACGAGTGGCTCAATTTACCTTTCTGAAACCTATGAAACTATCGTTGGTAGCAGTGGTGAAATGTTATGGTCTTCAAGATCCAATGGCCTCGTAACATCGGCTGCAATTAATATAAAAAGCCTTGCCCCTCTAATGTGGAACGAATTGCCTCAGCCGGCCGCGTGCTCCCTCCCATTACCAACCCTACATCGACAACCTTTTTTCATCCCGACGTCCAAATCTTTAACAGGAGGCACTAAAGTCTGTTTTTGATCAAATCGACTGTTTCTATTAGTTGGTCTAGTACACTGTTCGACTTTTCACTCCATTTCGCAAACGTTTTTATTATTGTAATTTGGATTTCGTTTTCCGCTGTTCTGCCAGTCACAGTTATTTGGGTCCTGCCCGTTACACATTAGTTTCCTCGTATGGAACGAATGTGGCAACTCTGGCATTTCGCCGGAGAAACGTTTCATCATTTTTTATTTAACTCGTTATTATTTTTGCTTCAGAATTCATTAAGGCGTTTTTGCTGGTTGTGTTGATGTGTGTGTATGGCAAGTTTTGATCTTCAAACTTAAAGTTAAATTTGAAGTTTTTGGAGTCTTCTGTCTAAGAGTCCTTTTAAATACAAGCTTCTGATAAACAATGTTAATATAATTATAAGATACAATATTTTAACAATAAAAATGTTTAATTAATGACCGAACGGTAAATAATCCAAATCAGGTTTGCTTTTAAAAGTTTGTTTTAAAAGAAAACCGGAAGGGAACAAACCAAAGGAAAGAAACACCGAAATAAAACTTTCAAAGTTGTCAGGACCATTTATAAAACTTTTATATTCTCCAGCATTCTTTACTTTGTCCAAGCTGTAATTAGAGGAACCCAATACGTGCACATAATACGTAATCCCCTTTTTAAAGTACCTATTAAACAATTATATGTTTACATGCCTGATGTATCGTAAAATACGTAAACTCATATCAGGTATTTCCATATCAGACAGAAACTATAAGCTGGCGATAACATTGTCATACACGACGTCCCAAACTTACTCGTAACATAACAAGCTTGAGATTATTCCTCCCGTACATAACAATATCCCATACTAACTTTACACTCATCTTGTAGCTTTATGGCTTATAATTCGTACCTGCCCGCTGATATAGTAGGAATTCAATGAATAACAATATGTGAAGATGGCCCTTTTATTGCTCCATCCTTTGTCTGTCCTAAAATACCATCCCATCTGAGCGCACATTTATTTAAGACGTACATTTAGTGTTTCGTTTTATTCGTACATAAAGATTAGGCGTAAGAGGTGCGTAGCTATTTCGCTTGCCGCCATAAAACAGCTCTCAATTCGGCAAATGAGCAATGAAACGTGGACCAAAGCGCCAGCACGCAGTTTAACGGGTCACCAACACGCCAACATTGGCCAACGTCGACCAACATGGGTACTCCCACGTGACCCGCATGTCAGATCGGTTTGATAACGTCAATACACCCAAGTAAATTGGGTACTTTCCGACATACGCAAATCAATGTCTCGACGAATTGCGAAACAAATTCGTTACGAATCACATGGGACGGTACTGTAAATGAATTGTTTACGTTTAAACCAATCTCAATTACTTAGAACATTTTTATCAAGTTTTGTAATTTGATTAGATATTTTGTTGATAAGATTTTTGTCATGAATAAAGGAAAGAATAGAAATTAACCTTGTAATCATAGTTTTTTTTTCCTGCACTCAATATAATTGCAAACAATGGCTGAAAGACGGACGGAAACATTTTCGCTCTACGATAGTACACACCGCATTGTTTGGACTTGTCAAACAGAAAAAGTCGCTATAATTTGATTTCCTTTAATCCGACATCAAACGTGTGACTGAAACCGCTTTCTACAGGAAACAGTTGCGTAAAGACGAGACTTTAAATCAGCACAAGTTTCAAATTAGGAAGCTTTAATTTGGTTCAAATTCGCTTTTCACCAACTCAATTAGAAGGCCTATAAGTGAGCGCACCGTTTTTGTGTTTAAAATATCCGAAAACAAAATATTTCCTCGGCTCAGCGTGGAAACTCCATTTGTAAATTTAATTTTGTGCTCCCTTCAAGGAATTCCAGCGCGGACCCGTAATATTTCAACAACAACTTTCATTCGCTTGGCAATACTCGTGCTCCGTTCGATCTGTGCCGCGGCCGAGTAGCTGCGCTGCCTCTTGACTCCCTTCCGCTATGCGAATGACAGCCTACGGGTACCCGTGAAGCATTGTGCACGATAGATTTTCCATGCCTTTTATTTCCCGGTATACAGTCTGAGCTACGACCTCATTATGCAATCATGCAATCTTGCCGATGGGCATGTATCCGCTATACCTATACTAATACTAATGCTTATAAATCTGTCGACAAACAAAACACGACACATATTTAAAATGTTTTTCGAGCAACTAAAAACGTAATATTGTAATTATTAAGTAAACTTAAAGTTCCTGCTGTTTACAAATTATGCACATACATGGTACGGGCAAACAAACTAAAGGTATTTAATAAAAAAATTCCACAAATGAACAGACGTGACGATATTATTATGAAAGACGGTATTGCTTGAGATATGTTTGTACAGTAGGTACCTACTTTTTTCATCTGAACAAGAAAAACTGTTTACGTACAAAATTTGATCAAGTCGTGAACGCGGCAAGTCAACAGCGTAAAGTGAACGCTCTCTAAACAGAACTTTACGCGAAACCAATAAGTTTCTCCGAGTTCCGAAGAGTTACTCGTCTTTGGGTCGCTACTAACTGACGAAATCGCAATTTGTTCTGCCTTTAGAAAATTATCCTCGTGTTGCCCAGTTTTTGGTCCTGAATTTGGAGAAAAGGATGTTATGTAACGAGTACTTTTTTTCAAATACCTACACAAGAGCCAATGAAAGGGGCCAAAACATTCGCAGTGGCAAGAAGGTATTAAAATATTTGTAATTATATTTATCTACAAACTCGTAACATGTTATAAACCTATGCCATTATTATTATAGCTCCATATATGCCATATTATATATGGAGCTAAATCCAGAAAGAAATTCTGAACTTCACGGACTTTGAACAATTGTTGCATTTTATTGAAATTGAAAAGAACAGAAAATAAATATTACCTACACTTTTTAGGGTGCACCATTCTAGAAGTTAGAGTTTTATCACGGTTTCTTGTTGTACTTAAAGCAATGTCGATATACCTATGTTGTACGAATAGGAATAAGACAAGTGCATCGATACACGCCAACTAAAACTCACGTAAATTCAATCATTCTAAACCCTCGTCTCTACTCGTCTAAACTCTAAACTCTCGTCAAAGTATTGTTGCTATGAATAAATTACTTGGTTGCTCTATAAAAGGACGCAAAACCTAATATAAAATCATCAACATCATTACAATATAAATTCAATTTTCTCCGTCCATATACCATTATTGTGAATTATACGGACACCCACCAGGATTTAAACAGATAGCTGCATAGAATAATGCATGGCATATCCCGATAACTTTACGCGTTATCACCCGCACTATCTCCCAAGCTTATGTCGTGCATTTGCATTGACTATATAGCTCCGATAGTCATTCTAGAACACAGCAGCTTACTATTCATACCGTGAATATAGATTTGTACCCGCAGAAGGGTAGATTAGCATTGCTATATACCGAGGCTACGCTGTCTATCTTCCAGGTTAGTTTACACGGTTGTATTTCCTATGACTTGCTCTATCAGTGATATTGGCTGTTAGTGAATGCAATATTATTTGCTTTGTTCACATTTTTTCTCGTGTCATTATTATTCTCTGAATTGATGAATGGTACTCATATTTATTGAGCAGTGATATCCTAGTGGTTGAAAATGGATCTACCGTTCTAGTGGCTTTGCATTCGAATCCCATGCGTACGTCTTATTTTTATGTAAAACTAAACTATACATTCTTTTTTTGTTACATTGAAAATGTTGCCGCAGTTAATTCTTAATTCTGTAGCTAATTAGGGCGTGTGGACATTTCTATGAATGAAATAACAATTATTATTTAAATATGATGAGCTAATTAAAACGGTACCATTGAATAAATCTCGGCCTTTTCTGAAGGACATTAATTTGGTCGTTCATGCGAATTATGTTCAAAAAATGTCTGCCTTCGTCCGACTTTATGAAGCTAATATGAAAATTAATTATCCTCCCGCATCAAAGCTTCGACCCCTCTGCGTAAATTTCAGTATCTACATTGAGCTTTACGTTAATGTTGTCACTTTGTCACGCTTCGGTGAAAAGATTTTGTTGAATATTCATAGTTCCTGTCGTTTATTGTCTATTTTTAGCGGTAGTAATAGAGCGTCGACCGCTGCAATAATGACATCTTGTCGTAACCTTATCAGCTTATACATCCATCCACTTGGATTTATATACTGTTTATAATCTTATTGTTACCTATTTATTTTTCACATTCACACACGATAATTAATTATTATAATTCGAATGACGTGTACTACTTATACTTTCATTAATATAAATGCACTTTCTACAATAAAAATGCTCAGCCAAATAATTATTTTATTTATTTTATTTTATCTTTTTACCGACATCAAAAAGGAAGAGGTTCTGTGTTCGGCTGTATGGTTTTCCTTTTATATCTTAAACGCTTTTTCAATTGAAATATATAAAGTTGCAAAAAGTTTCGCAGCTTACCTAATGCTATGAAAATTTTCAACTGAAGCGTGGTATCGTTTCGAAGCGATAAGTAAAAGCCAAGATGGTAGTCGTGCTTTCGAATCTCACATGCTGAGAAATATTTTGCAACTTTATATTATACTAGCTGTGCCACGGTTTCACCCGCGTTAAGAATAGTAACGTAATGCTTGATAGCCTATAACTTTCCTCATTAATGTACTAGCTATCATATAGAAAAAAAAAATTTCAAATCGGTCGAGTAGTTTCGGAG
>DWAV01000180.1:0-25110 GCA_018231305.1 Noctuana lactifera
TCACCCATCCGAGTACCGGCCGCGCCCGACGTTGCTTAACAGTGAGATCGCTTTCGATCTACACTACCAGCGGGGCTTCATATGCGTATAGATATGAAATCCGTAAAACTACCTCAGATATGGGTTCTAAATAACTACTATTTGATGATAGGGTGACAATTGGTCAGTAATACGGGATATCAAAACAGTACAGGGGCGATTGCGACCTGTTTTTTGTATCTACTATGTTTTAATCAATAAAAACATTTTTAATTTTTTTTGGATTGGTCTTCTCTGAACACATCTGGTACTTCGTTGGCCTATTGCTACTCTGAAGTTGATCGCGAGTAGGCAGGCTGAGATTATAAATCTCAATTTAGTCAATACAATAAGCTCATCAAAACATGGCACTTTAAATGCGTTTTTGAAAATAAAAACCTATAATAAAATTAAAAACCATATACATATACCTAAGTCGATTTATAGATCTCAAAAATAACCTTTGCTTTGAGAGTGAATATTTATACCATTAAGAACGAGATAGCTTCGGAACTCATAATAATAATGCAATAGTTTGACAACCATGTTAATTTTCACGGTGCTAATGTTCTTCCATAATGCATAGTGCGGTCGACACAAAAAAGGAAAGGATTGCGGAATAAAACTGAATCCATCTGACATTGCCTAAGAACTTTGGCAACTGGCTATTCTGGCTTATCTTCGTCACTTAACACTGGCCGTAACTTAATTTCGGGGTCATTAAATGTTTTATTAATGGACTATAATGAGTCTGGGTCTGGCATTAACTGTTCTGTACATGAAGATGCAATTATTCAAGCCGTCTTATTCGGAATTCACTTTTTTTATTTGATACTTAGTACATATGGTGGTTTCTTGATACCCCCATACTTTTGTGATAGGCTTTGGTGAACGTTTCAGTGAAGAGAGAGGGGCAGCACCAACAATTTTATATTTTTAAATATAACATTCATTTAATTTTTAATAATGCTGAAGAATGTGTGTGCATTATTTTATACATCAACATGAGATAAATTAATTAATTTAATTTAATTTGAACGTTGGAAAGTCATCTAAATTAATCTGACCTCGAGATGGATTTAAATAGAATAAGGATACCTACAACGCATTTTGCCGTCAAAGAAATGTATATTTTATGAAATCATGAGTCATTGATCGTACTTACAATTCTCATAAGTACCAGTCTAGGTGTTTGTCGAAGGTCAGTAGCAGAATACTACCTATTACACATTATGCGCGTTAGCAATTCTATCTGTGTATTATACAAGTCATAAGTAGCTACTGTAAGTAGTACTAAAGCCACAAAGATATTCATAATTTAAAAACAAAACCTTTACACTCGTAGTCGTTGTATGTACCTACTGATTCTAATGTGTTATTTGACGTTCATTGAGTGTATACAAATAGGTACCTATAAGATGATTAAAAATGTTTTTAAATGTTTTATTTTTTTTATTTCTCATATTAGGATTCTGCTGTGAATAAGAAACACACAAGGCAAACATATAAATACCCAAACTGGGCACAGAAATATGTGGGCTGTGAGTGTGAAGCGTCATTATATTATTTGGACAAAATATTTTTATGACTCTTTAATTGTTCTTACATAATATTATGTTATAATTTATAACACATATTGACTACTTCAACTATAAAATCCCTGATTTATAATTTCTTTGTTATGGATAAACGAGGAAGTGAGCAAGCTTATCACTAGTTAATTAGAAAGTCGTAAACGCAATAATGTTCATAATGTAACACTTTTATCATTCAATTATTCTAACTATATTCTTGATGGATTACAATTTGTTGTTCCTTTGTTAAATAGACTATTAGTAGTTAAGTATTGTTTGAAGATTCTATTAGCTAACAATTTGTAATTATACTTTTATTATAAATAATAACTAAAATACCTTTATTATATTTTGAATTAAGTACTGTAAACTTTAGCTAACAAGTGATTTCATTTTGTGTATATAAAAATTGTTTCATATATACTAACATAAGTACATAGATTTTAATATCAAGCAGTTAAACGTTATTTTAACAGCAAGCAGCAGTCATAGCAAAAACTCAACGAAATTGAAAGGAAGAACATTAATCATAATAATACCTACTCCACGACTGGAAATCTAAAACCCTTTTTTAGATCAATAGCCAATGACACTCACTTTTGCCGAACGACCTTAACTTAGTTGCTTTGCTTCAAGAACTTCTGCGGTTTTAACTAAATTGATGTTGCATAATATTACAAGTCATCACTTTGAGAGTTTGAGATATTACAAATATTGTATTGATTTCATGAAATTTTAAATATTTTTGTAAAGAGCACCGTGCCTTATCTATTCATTCTTTAATTTAGTATTATTTAGTTATAGCGAATATTATTACACTAGATAACCTTAATATTGATAGCCTTTTGATTTGATTTCCGTCTTCTGTCCCAGATCATGTAATTTACTCCATGCATGCAAAATTTCTGAATATTGGTATGCTTTCACTAATTTTTTTGCAACAGTTTAGGCAACGCGCGCCTGTACCTATAGGTTATCTTTAATGGTCACATTTCAGCCGATTCAAACAAAATCTTAATGAATTATACATCTAAACCTTCCTCATAAACCACTCCATGCAATAGTAAAAATAGTACGAAAATCTGTTTTCTAGCTTTTGAGATTAGCGCGTACAGACAGACAGACAAAAGACGAGTTCTTTGTTTTATATGTATAAGATATGCTCAAATAAACATTGCTATGTGTGTATACGATATTGTATCCATAGGTATAGAGAAAATAATATTGTTTATATCTGACCTACTGGCAAGCTATCAGTATCATAAAAACCAGTAGTTACTGTCAGCAAGGTTACCTTATCAGGTTTATTTACATTTCATTTGGATAGCATTTATAATATTGGTTTACATGGAAATCAATACTTTCTACCAAAACATCACTGAATGCCAGATATATATAATGAACAAACATCTCTCTAACATTTAAAGTCTAATTTATAATGTATGTGCATATTGCTACTTCTAACGAGAAAATAGCTTTAACCCTATAGTCTTTTCATGATGCCAAAAGAAAACTTTGTAAGTTAATTTTGAAGCAGTTATTAAATAGATATTATATTAAGACTCACACAAAAATCAAAATCAGTCTAGCCATTTAGACAGAAACCCCTGAAAAAGCTGTCTTAGAATTATAATATAGTTTACACTTCAAAGGAATCTAAGACAATCTAGCAAACATACAAACCAATTTATGTCAATTAATCAATTTATTTAATTTTTCTTTTGTTACTTGTACAGTTTACAATTAGTAAAATCTAATCTTTTCAGTCTCAAAACTAATATATTTACATAATCGATTTACAAATCGGTCATAATCAGTCAGGTGTCTGTGTAAATCAGATATATTTGTTCAGAAGATGTGCCAAATTCTATTGAAATAAACTATAGGATTATAAAGACACTTACTTGGTAAAGCTAAATATTCTCTCAACGGAATCCAAGGCAGGAGCAATATTGTAAAATATATAATGGCAAAAACTAGAGATGATGTGAACCAGAAGAGCATGCCACCATGCCCAAACAGGTCATATTCTCTTGAGTCGATATGAAACATATCATCGGGCATGACAATCTCCAGGGTCCCTTGTGTTATGGTGAATGCAAGGGATATGAGTGAAGTGGCTAGTAGAACATATCGTATACTGCTACGGCTGTCCATGTGACCTGCAAATGAACATAATTTTTACCAATTGATATAAATAACAACAGAGCATCTATAACTGATATTATGAATATTATAATATGACTGATGTATGAATAACAAAATTGCTTTCTCTCTATTTCCATACTTTATTAGAGTATATAAGTATTACTTCTGCTTTATTAACCTCTTTTGTGGTTCCAGACAGAACAGAATCAGATTTAGTTATACTTTATTATGGACTAGCTGTGCCCGCAGTTTCAACAGCATTAAAAAAAATTCCCAACATTACCCTTCACTGCTCTGCTCCTATTGACTAAAGTGTGGTGAAAAGTAAACTATAACCAGCTTAGGAGTATGAAAAATAATTGTACCAAGTTTCGTTAAAATCCGTATTTTTATCCATAAATTTTTGGCATCAGTATCGATCCCTAATCACCCCCTGATAGTTATTTTGAAAATATATTTCATGTACAGAATTGATTTCTCTACAGATTTATTATAAGTATGGAATAGATTTATCTCATTAAATGTCTACAAATTCTTTCTCAATGCTGTTCACATACACATGAGCATAACATAAAAAAATACAATTATTAGAAACTCACCAAATGCCAACCCAAATATGACAACACTCATCTCTGTGGCAAGTAGAAAAAATCTTACAGTGACCCATAGTATTTTGTCTATGAGACCACCTAATGGTATAGCCGCATTCACAGTCATGGACACTGCACATCGCACCAAGCTGATGATGACATTGCCCCACACCAGTGAATAAAATGTAAGAAATATGGGACTGCTAGTGGCGCGCAGCTTCAATTGAGCCTTATTAAACCTTACCACTAAGAACAGGACGAACAACGCGTTAGGTATCAATATTATTAAGTCCCAAATGCGCACCCTGCAAAAATACACATTAACGTACACAAAGTCGTCACAACAATTAAATCGACAAGTTTGACGTTGAGACCCTTGCAGACTTTACCTTGAGTTATTTATCTCATAATACAACACGTATTTACAAAACGTGTCCTCCTTGACGGGTGGTAGATCGGACCCGTTGATTCCGTACATTTTTACCCGATATAAAGCTACGCCATTTAGTTTATTATTACGAAACTGTACGGACTCTTGTAGTTATGGAATTTTAACATGATCTTTAGAGTAATCGAATTAATACTTTTTACATTACGTCAGCTGAATCCGAACATTATAAAAGACGTACACTGTTTTTCTTGTGTTGATATTCTTACGGACTTGCTTTCTAATCCAATTTAAAATGACGACATCACGACACCTAAAATGAAAAATCGCCACTAAAACAAAATATCCGCATCAATTGATTGACTTGACTTTCACAGACTAAGAAGACAAGAGACAAGAGATAATGTATGTTGACTTTCACAGACTACTTAGACCTACACTTATAATATATTATGTACTATACTACGCATGACTACTTCGTTTCATAGTAGTAGTGTAGTGTAGGTAGGTGTAGTATAGTGCACTGAAGACTTAAGAACTAAGAAAGAAGAGATAGGTACTTAATTTTATTATGTGTAGGTAGTGTAATGTAGTATGTACGTGTAGTGTAGTAGACACAGACTACAAACTAGTAGTCTTTGAGAAGTCAGCAAGGAACTTTGACATAATATAGTCTGTTAGCCGTCGTTCGCACAAGCGCTTTCTCGACGATACGCGCCCGTTATTATTAAGCTGAAAGTGGGCGGCCATTGGAACCACAGATTTTAAAGTCTATAATCTATCAACGATGCAACGACCCAATGACAAGCGAACCCATCAGTGCGTGACGTGGACATTTGATTTTGATTGATTTGATTTATTCTACTATTTCTGTCCTGTCAGCCAGCCGGTTAGCCACATTCGGGCTTCGGCGTCCCGCGTCACTTTAGCCAGTAATCAACTAGCCATATTTGTACAAAGAGGTTTTGCCGGTCTTTGTTTTAACATAATTTCAACGCGCGAAAAGCAATCGATTTTAACAAATACATTTGCCAAATATCTTCAAATTAGTTCTTAAAAATTTCAAGAAAAAAGACTAAAGTACTCTTAATCATGGGGACCCTGGCGACTGCTATTGGAGTTTTATTCTTGGTCTCCACCGCCTGGTCAGATGACTCTCCAAAAGGACCTAAAGTAACCCATAAAGTAAGTTATAAATACTTATAACAACGGCAATTTTTATATTAAAAAAATTAAGGTCGCTGACCTTGTCAGGATGACGCTTCAAATCATACTTCCGTTCCCTTTGTTCGGATGATTTTTCTACCTACCATAAAATCTTTTGTGCCATTCAACTTCCATGAACTTAAGCTGTAACACACCTGGACATTATCTGAAGATAATAAGTAATAAGCAAACTACTACCCTTCAAAATCCAAATTATTGTTAAATATCATATAAAGCTGACTTGTAAATAATGCAGCCATGATCATTGTCACTTAAAATTTCAACTTTACTAACCGTTGCAGGTAGAATAAATATTAATGAATAGTAGTAGTATTTTCATTACCTTAGGAATTAGGCATCATGCCTAAAGTTTACTATCTGTATTTTGTTATAAAAGTATTAATTTATTCATCAAGAAGGTATACTTTTCTTTTTTTATTACTAACTTTAATATTTTGTTAGGTCAAGTTTGATATTACCCTCGGAGACGAACCAATTGGAACAGTAGTGATTGGTCTGTTTGGAAAGACTGTTCCGAAGACTGTAGAAAACTTTGTAGAACTGTCCAAGAAGCCCGTTGGTGAAGGATATAAAGGCAGCAAATTCCATAGAGTGATTGACAACTTCATGATCCAGGGTGGTGACTTTACCAAGGGAGATGGCACTGGGGGTTAGTAAAATATTATTCAATTTAAATGTCACTTAACTTATTTTAAAATATTGTAGCAAACATAAATTCTTGTATTACAACTTTATTCTATAAAAACATGCATACAGCTGAACATAGAGGCCCTCCTTTTTGATGTTGATAATAAATATGACACTGATTAAAATTTATAGTGTCCATTTAGATATGAGATTTATAAAATATGCTTTAGAGTAATTCTACATAACTGAAATAGCATTGACAGTGATGAGCACTTACCATCAGGTGACCATTTACTAAATTGTCTATTAAAAAAACTGTAGTTCTTTTTAAAATTACACAAAAATTAACTGTAACTAGTTGTAGATAGTCACATAAGATGCTTTTAATTTAAATATCTATCAAAATGCAACACCTTTATACATTTTATATAATAATCAGTAGAAAATATATTATGGCATCACAATTTTTTTTAATGTTACAAATAAATAAAAAATATAATAGGTTACCCGTTACACAATATCAATAATTTTGTTAAGAAATTGTTACAACCCCCTTTCATATTATTATGAATAATGTTATAGAATTGTTAATGAATTGTATAAAATTCCCTATTATTCACTATGAAGATATTGTAAACATTCTTGTGTACTGATTCTATCTTCTTCATTAGGTCGCAGCATCTACGGTGAAAGATTTGAAGATGAAAACTTCAAGCTCCGCCATTATGGTGCCGGATGGCTGTCAATGGCCAATGCTGGCAAGGACACCAATGGCTCCCAATTCTTCATAACCACCACTAAGACACCATGGCTTGATGGCAGACATGTAGTGTTTGGCAAGATTCTTGAAGGCATGGTAAGTTTAAACTACATCTCATCAGTATTATGTAATCACATTCATTTGGGATGTTACCATAGCTATTTTCTACTATCACTCAGAAATCTATATTGAAAATAAATGTACAGCTCTCATCAGCTATAATATAATACTATATATTTGAATACAGTCAAATATTCGTAATTTTTATCTGTAGTCGCATCATTATGTTTTTGAATAAAAGTATATTTAATTGCTTATTTTAGTCCTGATATTAGAAGTGGTTTATGTTTTATCTTCAAATATTATGAATGTATTTGAAAAGGCAAAAGAAATCATATTATGCCTTTTTATTGGTTGGATGTTAACAGTTTATTTTATTACAGGATGTTGTTCGTAAGATTGAAAAGACTCAGACCGGGGCCAATGACCGTCCAGTAAAGGATGTTGTTATTTCTGAAACACATACTGAAGTTGTAGAAGAACCATTCAGTGTCACAAAAGATGGTGCTCAATAATCATATTATTAATAAGTAAACCTTAAGTTTTAAATAAATATCTTCCATTTTATTAAGTTCCAAATATAAATATAATTTAAGTGTTCTATATGTGAGAATAAAGTAAAAACAATGTGTGTCACACAAAATTTCTCACAGGGTAACACAAATTTTTTTTCCCTCCAATTTTAAAAATGTGTAAACATAGGTACTATAAATGAAATGAAATAAAATAATTTGGTTATGATGAAAGATTTTTTATTTCCTTTAAGCATTTCTCAGCTTCCTCTTTCACATCATCATTTTTAACTGTGATACCTAATTTCCAGCCATAGCCACACGATTTTCTGGCTCTGTCAAATAGTTTTTTCTTCATGTAAGCTCTGCCTAGATTGACATAGAACACTCCATAGTCATCCATGTCTGGTAACTCCTTGCCAAGGTCTATGGCCTGTTGGAAATAGCTTATGCTTTCATCAACATTGCCCATTTTATCACACACTGTTCCAATGTCATTAAGATGTATTATAAGATGTTCCAATTCAAAGTCTGTAACACTTTTCATTTTGTCATATGAGCTTTTCATCAAATTCAAGGCTTGTTCAAATTGATTGCAATCAATAAAAAGACGTCCATACCAATCCTCTGTCATTGCTATAAGTTTAACTAGTTCTTCAGTGGGATTTTTTTCAAAGTTATTGTTTAGTTTCTCTAAACACCAATCATAACCGAGCTGTGCTGTTGTGTGTTCTTTTTGCATATGACTTATTCTAGCCAGTTTAACACTAATATGGACTACTCTTAGGTCATCTTCTGTAGCGCCATCAGACATAATCCTCTGTGTGACGGCAATAAACAACTGTTTTGCTTTGCTGTACTGCTCTCTTTCTAATGCTAGGTTGGCCATTACATCATAAATGTAAGTGATACCAAGCTGATGGTTTATTTGTTGGGCATTTCGTAATGCAACATGGAGCAATTGTTCTGCCTTGTCAAATTCACCTCTCTGAATGAATAGCACACAATGTTTAATGGTCATAATTAATTCATCTTCAGCACTGAGTTTCTTCTCTAACCCAATAAGTGTGAGTATTGAAAATCCGATAGTGCATGGAAGAGCTATATTCTTCTGGTTGTGTTGTTTATAATGTATACTCGGAACTGGCCGATACTTTACTTTTACCTGCATTAGTCTTCTTAATAAACACCTGTATTTGGAAGACATCCTCAAAACTTTATCCTTTTAGCGATTATATAACCTCTGGATCTTTGGAATTTTTCACTGTTATACACTTAACAATGGCAATAGAAGTAGGTTTATATAAATTTATTGGATGCAATATTTTGCTAAAATATTTACTTATTCAGTGATAAATCATCCAAAGTAATTTCATTTATTGACATCTTATTTACAAGAATTACAAGTAGTTGCCTGCTAGCCTAGCATTGTATTTTTAGTAGAACAAAACGCAACATTCAATCCTATTACCTAGATGGTCAGTTTATATTACCGTGGCAGATAAGCTGACAACTTCATTAAATGAATGCGACTGACACTGACATACCTAAATAACAGATTGACAGATACATAATTTCATTGCCATCTAAAAAAAGAAAATTTAACTAATCTTCATTTATCTTTCATTTAATACCTAAAACTAAAAACATAATGGTGACGTTTAAGACACGCTTAAAACCAATTAAAGACTCACTAAGGTTAGGACCTAGAGGATTTAGTTTATACTTTATTTATTTTAATCCCAGACGCCAGTTTGGAATACATCTGAAAAATTAGAAAAAATGTAGAAAGTAAATAATCAGAAAAAAACATATTTATGTATTTTCACATTGCACGACCATAACATTATCTTGTTTATTTATATGAGAGTAAGTAATATGTAAAAAAAAATTAGGTAGCAGCGCGATTGTCTTTCAGCGGCCTTTCGTTAACGATTTTGCTGTACATAAATTGTATTTTAGTTTCATAAATAATAATATTTGTCCAAAACTAAGTGAAATTAACTAAGATTCCTCTCTGAACTGAATCCGCGGCTGCTTGTAGATAAAATTAAGAACTAAATTCTCCAAACCGTCTCATAATATAATACCTAAATGATAAGTTTATCACATATGAATGACTTACAGCTTATCAACATTTTCAATATCAGTATAGATAGGTCGAGTAACCTCTTCAGTTCTGACATGTCCTCGATTAATCCATTGTTTAGTGGGTCTAGCAAATCCGTTACGTAATTTATATTCTGATCTTACAATTATTTCTTCATTCACTTGAAGGTCTTGAAGTACGCTTTGTGATGACGTATTGCAAATTTCACTAAAAGATAACTATTATATTAGCAATTAAAACGTGTACCTACCTATGTACCTACTTATCTACCAATTAAAATTTTACTTGTATAGTACCTAATTACGAGTAGGTATTTTATTTAATCTTTAGAAAAAAAACCTGCTAAATATTTCTTAAAGGTAGTTTCATTTCTTTAACTTAACGGTAGTTTTATTGTTGGTTGAGAGGTTAAACTCTAGGGATATTTATTACCTGTACATAGGTACACCTATTTAAAGTAGATAGGTACCTATATACTTACTATTTTCATCGATTTGTAACATAAGGTTTTTTTAATTTACTCTCTACGACATAACTACATCTTATAAATGTACTTTTTTTAAACTTACAATGAACTTTGACTCGTATTAAATTCAACACCAACACTATCCTCAAGATAACCTGAAAGTAAGGTTGATTTATAGTATAAATGGAATGATTATGTACCTAGTAGGTACAAGGAAACGCCTTAAATTGATTTTTCCTGTTTGCAACGATCTCACCAAAATAGACATCATTACTTCATGAACGAGCGTATTTCATCAACGAGGCTGAATAGCCTAAAGTGGATCTTGAATTCTTGAGTAATTTATCTACCTCATACGCTTATAGATGTGTATATGGATGATCTAAGTACGAGTACATACCTACGTATGTAAGATAGGTAGCTAAGAAAAATATGATATTTCGTTGCTAACGAAAAAAGTATCGACATCGTTTCTCTACCTACCGACGATCATAAATTCCACCTAATACGAAAACATATATAAAATGGATCTTATGCATTGAGTGTTTCCTCATACAAAGGCACACTTTCCACAATACGAGGCTGGGAATGTAGCCTTATGCTTGGCATGAAACATGAAAGTTAGTAGGTACTTGGTAATCTCGAGATTCGAAACCGTATAAACTACTCATATACCATTTTACAGACACAAACACACTTAGATTAACAAAACAATAAAAAAAACCTTCGGCAAGCGAACGCAAATCAAGCTTGTTTCGATCGTCGGAAAGCTATGATATAATAATGATTTTCTATGTGTAGATATGGATGGACCTTCTTCTCCTTCAATATTTTAACTTAACGTTTCTAGCTTACCTTTATGACTCCGTTTCTGACATCTATTATTTTCATTTTCTTTTCTGCATAGTTTTACATTTGAATTTCCGGAATTGGGTACATTTCGTTTAACCTAAATAGTAAAAAATTAACACTTTTAAGAAATAAATTAAACAAACCATCGTTTATGAAATATCTTTAAAGCCTACTGGATTGTTTTACAAGTTTTTCTCTTAAGTACAGCTTATGTTTCTTATTAAGAATTTTTTTTCAATTAAACAAGCAACCATATTTAAGTTAATTTTACATGTTAATATTTAAAAAGTATGTAGTTAGTAGGTAATGTCGTTTTCGACTTAGTTTCATTTTGTCGCAAGTCGCAAGACCTCAACTGGCAGAGTACACTCTGGTACAAATGCTTTATGATTCAGTATAAAATTTTAGAACAGGTAATTTGAATTCTGTAGAAGTTCTAGATACTGGGTGTGCTTACGTTTTGACGCTTTTTAATTTTTTGTTTGTTGTCTTTCCATTTCTCTAAGGCTATTTTCTGACACATTTTTAAATAACAAAACTCCGAATACCATTTGCTGTGTGACGAAATTTCATTTAAATTCGTACCTGCAGCATAAAATACAACTTTATTTTGAAAAAGATATACCTCCTAAATGTATTAATTAGAGTATCATCGTAAAACAAAAAATTGGCTTAATTGCAGAAGAGTTACCAGAAATTTTCTCAAAAACCTCATCTTTGAACTGTCGCAATATATTGTTTTGTTGAATGTCTTGCATATGTTTTTCTAAAACTGTAACATCATCAGCTGCGTAAAACTTATTCCATATTTGAACAAAAATGTTGTGATTATACTCATTCCAACCGCCATAGCGATTTTTGCTTGCTGACATAAACTCTTGAAATTTCTGTACTTCCTGCACAAAAAAATTAATGAAAATAAAACAGATTATTGAGAAAACCTGTACCTACGGTAAAGTTCATAATATCGATAGGTACGGGCGAGGGTAGCTTTTAAATACACCTTTTAGTCTCAAAAGACTTGTGAAGATCATTTTATCTTTTAGCCAGTCTAGTCATAGAGATATTTACCCCAACAGCAGGATGGAAGTAGGCAGTTAATTAATAGCCATGATAAAGAACTTACCGGACATTTCAATGGAGAATTTATCAGCACACGTATCGGACTAGGCACGACTGCGTTATATGGTTTAGTTTTAATTTTGACCTTATTATTAGACCTGTTTTCTAGTTTTGATTCTTCATTAAGCTGTAACAATATTTTGTAGAAAACCTAAATACGTATGTGTATATTTCAAACATTAAATGATAACTTACCGCGTTATTTTTGTATTTCGAGATATTATTAATGCAGTTAAATAAATATTTGTACGTTTTTTGCTAACAAAATACTAAGGACTGCGAAAATAAACCTGTTTCATAAGTTCCTCTTCGTTCACCTTTAACGTAAACAGCTCTGAATCAATAAAATCTTCGAGTGACTTCATCTTGCTGTCTAAATTAATAACGTCTTTTCTTACTTCCTCGATATCTTCAAATTTAAACAAACAAACTAATTTATGAGACAATCTAACAACGAATATCTCCAGAAACCCTTTATGAGTTGCTTAAATGGCGACTACTCGGTATATTATATATTCGATAAAGGAATAAATTAGCACTTTTAACATTAAATTACCTTTATTTTGTAAACAAACATATTAGCAGGTTAGGTTAGGTTAGTACAATGGGCGTTTTGCCCAGGTTTTGACTCAGATGGGGTGGCAAATCCTCCCCTAATAAAAATGCAAATATACCATATACCTACCAACAACAATATGTAGGAAAATGATTGATCCAAGTGCAAGGCAGCCTACTTACTTACCTACCTACGGTCATAGGTACGTACAACTTAGAACCGTCGCGTCATATATATTTTAAATAGTATTCAACGAAAATAGAAATATGTAGTACCTACAACATTTGATCAATCAATAAACGTAAACGATAAGTGAAAACGCGGCTACAACCAATTAAAATGATTAGGCACTACCTACATACGTGTAAGTAACTCTACCTAAGCCGGAATTGGCGTAACTATTGCGAATTGCGATCTTTTGCGAACATGGTATTTAAGTATGTTAAATGTCAGTAGGCACTTATGTATGTATAGGAATTTTAATTTAACATATTAAAATACCATATACCTACCTATACCTTGATATATCTAGGTAATTAGGTATAAATCAATTGAGCTAGCTAGAATGATAAAAGAGGTACCTATTTTTAAAGAATGAAATCATATTATTACATCTGTATGTTTCTACATGTTTTTAAACCCGGACTACACAGTTCAAAAAGGTTACGAGAATTCCACCCATATTATCAAAGGTTATCTAAAATAAATCGCTACGGGATATAGTATCGTATCGATAAAGTTTAGTTTCTTGTATAGAGTATTTTTAATGTAAAATTAAAAAAGGCTAGAGGACAAGAGTCGTGTTTATATTTAATTTATATATTCAGCTTAAACAATAGCCAGCAATATAAAACTTAATGAAATGTTAAATCGGGTTTTACTGTTCTGATTATAATTATTACGAAATAAGTAGGCAAATTAGATCAGTCATGCTTACCTTTATCAACAACTTTTCTTGCTCGAGATATCTACTAAAGGATAGAGGTAGATTGAAAACTTACCAACATCTTTTATGTGATTATTGGAATCACTAGTGGTATTTTTGATCTCCTCGAAACTGTTTTTAATTTCAATAACAGACTTTTTTAGTTTTGATGAATAGACTTTCCAACCAGGACATTGAGTCGAGTCCAAATTATAGTTATTTTGAATAAAACAAGATTTATTTATAGATGCAGTAATTATACTTTCTTGTATTTTCAACCTTCTTAGCTTTGAAAGGACATCATTAGCTAAATTGCTTTCAAGCGAATCATCATCTGATTCATATTTTACGTCCATAGCTTTCAAATCTGGATAGGTATTAAATGTAGGAAAATTAGTAGATATAAGTACGAAAACATAATACCTATTAGTAGTATTCTACTTGTTGCTAACAACAAAACCGAACTAATTACATTCCAGTTACTATGGCTACCTAATAGTAATAATGAAAACATTTAATTTTATTAAGAAAATATACTATAGGTACATTATAGGTAGGTACTTATACAAACTAATATTTAAATCTTTCATTAAAGCTGCTTCAGTAAAACCAAAAAACTTCTAATTACGATATTCCTTCTTAACCCTAAAAATTAAAACAACTAGCTAACTCGTTACGTTACGTGTCATCGTTAACAATAAAGGTCTTTAATAATTTAACATAACATTATTATAATTACTTTTCTTGTGAAAATGATACTTTTCGAACAGGGCACTGGGCAGTGGGCACTGCACTGGTAACACTAACAAATACAATCAATGTCAGTCAATGTCAATGTCAAAATAAGTATGGGTCATGAAATTCGTTTACATAAAAAGGAAATATTAAATTAATAACTCAGAAAGTAATTAAAAACGCATTCTAATATGTTTACGCGTTCTAAATTTTTATTCTCTAGAGCTCTTCCGTTAAAAGTGAGTATTCTACCAAGAAATGGCAGTGTTAAAAATTGCGATAGATTGTGTGGTTACTGTTACCGTTGTTATTTTCAGAATGTTTTCAAGTCAGAGTATCAAAATGAAGCAAGGTTTCTGTACGGGATCACTGCCACAAGAACCCGTTCAACAACTCCATTAAATACAATTATTATGTTTGTTCCACAACAAGAGGTTAGTTGTATGTTTATTGTATGGTATTAGTAAAATGTCATAATTATTCATAAAATATTGCTGTCACGCACAACTTTTGACGCTTTGGATAGTAAGTACATTGCAGAATTTATTAATTGAATAATCTGTCTTTTTCGTATTGTTTCTACTTAAAATTGTATCTTTGGTGTTTTCCTTTATATATTTGGATATATTCTTGAAGCAAATTTCATACATTTTATTTGTAGAGATTAATTCTCCAGCCTTTTTGTAATGTAAAAAGGTTTATTTTATTCAAAAACATTTGAATCAACATTGAATTATTTCAGGCATGGATAGTGGAGCGTATGGGTAAATTTCACAGATTGCTTGAACCGGGTCTGAATCTATTATGGCCAATATTGGACAAAATAAAATATGTACAAAGTTTGAAGGAAATTGCGATAGACGTGCCAAAACAGAGCGCAATCACATCTGACAATGTTACACTCAGCATTGATGGTGTATTATATCTCCGTATTGTAGACCCGTATCTTGGTGAGAAATTGATTTTTTTTGGCCAATTTAAAAAAGGAGCTTAAATTTTTTGTTTTATTATTTTTATTGAGTACTTTTTTATGTGCTAATGTTATCATTAGTTTACTATCAGACACACAAACACACACAATTTGCTTCACGAAAGATGAGTGGCTGTGATATGACTTCCTGTGTTGCCAGAGCCACCTATCAAAATTCTCTTCATTCTGAAGATCTTGAATTTTATAAATTTAAAGGTTATTACTATATTGATTCAATGTAACATAAGTGGAATAAAACTTTTCAGCATCTTATGGGGTAGAAGATCCGGAGTTTGCAATAACGCAGCTGGCGCAGACTACTATGCGTTCGGAGCTTGGCAAGATATCTCTTGATAAGGACTTCAGGGAGAGAGAGTCTCTCAATGTTTTAATAGTGGACTCAATAAATAAAGCCAGTGAAGCATGGGGTATCGCTTGCCTTCGATATGAGATCCGTGAGTGTTTTGAAACGTTAACTTTATTAAAATTAAAATAAAAGATAAATGTACATTTTACAATCCTCTATGAACCATTGTTCCTTTAGTATAATACGTAAATGTATAATGATGAGTATAATAATGTTTTGTAAGTTTGAAATAATGAACGATTACTATTATTATTAAGTTCTAAAAATAATTAACTTCATTTAGTTACGTATACTCTTTAGTAATGTCATCCAAAGTAAAAATTGTGTTTTTATTTTGACTACCCATGTGGTGTAGTGGTTATCTATCGACATCTGGGAATCAAACCCAGGGCCCTAGATTTTTAAAGGATGAATTTAGTTTTCTGTTCACAGTCTGGGTGAACGTCTTATCACCTAACAGATATGACAGTGTAGTATAGTGACCATTTTTATGTCTATTCCAATACTCTCAGGTGATATAAAGCTACCTACCCGTGTACACGAAGCCATGCAGATGCAAGTGGAGGCCGAACGTCGGAAGCGCGCCGCGATTCTGGAGTCAGAGGGAGTCCGTGCCGCAGATATTAATGTCGCTGAGGGCAAACGTCAGTCCAGGATACTAGCTTCTGGTTTGTATAAGTAGTATATTTCAAGATTTAGTTAAGTTATGATATTATACTTTTTGAACAACTAATGAATTTATGTTTTGTTTTTAAAAAATTGGATGTTTGCTAGGTTGTTAAAAATTATGTCCCCTGAACTAAAGACCTACTAAATTACATAATACAAAAAAAATAGAAGGATTCTTATAATATACTTGTTGCATGCAACACGTCATAATGTAACTACAAAACAAAGTTTTATGAATTCTCAGAGGCTGAGAAGCAGGAGCAAATTAACAAAGCTTCTGGTGAAGCTAACGCCATGCTCGCAGTCGCCGAGGCTCGCGCGCGCGGTCTCAGGCTCATCGCTAGTGCGCTCGCCAATCCAGTATGTACCAGAATATCTATTTTATAAGCCATAGAACTAAAAGTCAAAAGCTTTTAATGATTTTAAAGATGTTTAATAGGAGTGACAATAGTGACATGCTCGGCCGTCTAGTCAATACAGCAAATTCGTTTTCTCCAATCGGAAACGGCAGAAGAAGACAATTATTTACTACTTTTCTTAAAATTTTATTTTTATGTACAGGATAGCAAGCACGCAGCATCACTTACACTGGCAGAGCAGTATGTGGCTGCCTTCACTAAACTGGCACGCACTAACAACACTCTTATTTTGCCCGCTAACGCAGGAGACGTTTCCAATTTAGTCGCTCAGGTGAACTTATTATGATTGTTTAACAACCTTCCAGAAGTTTCCTTACCTAATTATCAATCTTTTATAGGAATGGGTTTGACTCATCTCCAATTTCTACTTTCTTTGCAGGCAATGTCAATATATTCTGCAGTAACAGCACATAACACTAAATCCTCCGTATCATATGGGGAGCCAATAATACCAGAAATAATGCTAGATGATCCTCTGTTAAAATTAAATTTGCAATCTGAAAAAGGTACGACAATGGCTGGACAACCTGTGCCCAATGAAGATGACAGTTTAGCAGAGTATTATTCAGACGATGAAGAAAGAGAAAAAGCTTTGCAAAAACAAAAGGAAAAAAAGAAACAGCAGCAAAGTTATATAGAGAAAGAAATATAGGATTGTTAAGTGTAGACATGCTTCTTGTTAAATAAAATTATGCTGAAAATATATTTATGTACTTTTAATGTGGAGAAATCCATCATGGATACCCTATACCGGACTCCAGTAGGCTAAAACCCTAGAGTTATCTATGTTGTATTGTCAGGATTGGGGTACACTTTTGCACTTTTGTGCATTCTTGACAGTGAAAATCTAATAGTGATTTAAATTTGTATCAACATAAGTATTATTTAAAACTAACTACCTCAAACATTTTGACATGTAAGTACGGATATTTTATTTGATACTAGCCTATTCCTAATTTAGTTTTTGTGTCTAGCGCGTTTATACAAATACACGCGGCAGGGGGCTTTATATATGCATGTTTAGAATTAAAATTGAATACGGTATCAGATTTGATGTAAATAAACATTCTTTCTTGAATGCAAAATTATTTTGATAGGTCTCGACTTATAATCATTATGAAAATTGAATTTTACCACTCATAATACGCGTTACAAATCACAAAATGAAATCAACAAGTATTTCATACAAAAATATATTTATAAGAGTATAATAATACCTGTATATTTTTATAGGCCCATACAAATAATAATTTTTACATTTGCTTACATACTTAAGTCTTACAATAGTTTATAAAATATATTGAGGATACAAAACGTTATTCCTACATCCTTTTTTTTATGTAACAATTACAAAGTAATAGTATTTTTAACTTGACACTTATATCTAGTTTTCAGAGTCTATATAGGTAATAACAACAAAACAATCCCTTCAAGCTATTTTTACAAATTTATCTCTTTGATTGAAATAGCTAACAGAGGCTTCTTCAGATTGTGTATTGGTAGGCATTTTGTGCAAACTGAGGTATGAAGCGGACAAATCAGAACCATCAAACTGTCGTAAATGGATCTGAAATTTTAAAAAAATGTAAGAGTAACAATCCATTTAATAAGCAGTTTATGCCTAATAGTTCTGAAAAAAAGATTTTTATATTAATGCCTTTATTGAGACATATAAAATCCAAATACATTTATTGATGTATGGAGAATAGTAACACATAATATTTTTAAATACAAAAGGCAATTAATTCAAATATTAGTCTTCAGCTTCCACACGATATGAAGCCCATGGCCAATCACTGCATCAAAGGTACATTAGTGCATAGTAAATCTGAATTTATTATGGAGACTTCCTTACCAATAAGTACAAGTTAACTTCATCACTTCTACTCAAATAGGGAAAGTTTCCTCCACTTTTTAGATGTGCTAGTTTTGCTTGGGGATATGACTTCTGTAGATCCTCCCGGACTCTAGAACTTAGAGCACTCTCGTCCCAAACATCCATTATAGTGATAGGTATGTCTTTCAGAATATGCGGCAGGACATATGATGGTGAACAGTTAAGAGTTAGTCTTGACGCTAACTCTGACTGTGTTAGTGATTCCAACTGAAAAAATTAACATTAAAAATAGTACAGAGGATCAAATGGTTGACAATGTTGACATCTAAAATAGCTTATTAGCTTTTATGACTTTAAGAAACACTAAAGTTCAGCAAGAGTTGATATTGTTCTTAATGAGTTAATTTTTTTAACTATTAAAATCAGTTATCCAACTAGAACCTTTTTTATAGGATAGTAGTAAACATTAACATGGTCTCTATAACCCATAGACAGCAATATTTAACCAGGCAATTCCAGTCCTTCCGGAGCTCAGATGCATTGCTACTTCAGAGGACTGAACCTGAGAAACCTGATGGTTTCAATATACATCAGTCGCACAACACAAATATTGCTTCACAGAAGTTCAATAGAAGTGGCGGTGTTACTTCATCAGTTAGCAAAGCCTACCTTTAAAACACTTACCCGTTCAACCATAAAATCAATTGATTCTGCAATTCTTTTATCAACTTTGTCAGCTGTAAAGTTTCCCATAAGCATTCGTTTGAGGACCAAAGATGGTAGTAGCCAAAATAAAGCAGCAGAATCATGGTACTCAAATACAGAAGTGTCAGTGAATGAGTTGCAAAGGATTATAGATGCAACTCTAGGGCAGTTCCTTGTTGTTTCTGCAAACTTTTGAGCAATGAAACCACCTGGAAATGACAGTGCAGTTGATATTATGAAGTAATATGTGATTCTTTTGAATTTCTTTAAACCAAATAGGCAGGTCTCGAGCCAAGAAATCACATACTTGATGACCAGTGTGGTGTAGTGGTTACCACGCCAGTCCACCATTCGAAGGGTCTCGGGTTCGATCCCCGGCGGGGCAGAAATTTGAATGATGAATTTAGATTTCTGTTCTTGGTTTGGGTGTTTATGTACTTGTCTATGTATGTGTCCATGGCACCCACGACACAGAATCCTAGTGTGGGGCTGTGAGTGTGAAGCGTTATAGTACTTCAAAAGTAATTACAATAAATTTTACTAAATAAGTATTAGTGTACTAAAGTATGTATGAACCATGGATACTGGGCTGAACAGCCAATTAAATAATTTAATTACTGTGTGTTGTGTACTCTATAGCTTACTTATATATACTTAAACATATTTTCTTATCTTTACAACAAGATAATGATGTTTTCTGACCTAATGAAGCACCCAGGATATGGATTTTATCCAATTCTAAATAATCAATGAGTCTTTTGAAGCCATCACACCATTCCTTCATATTCCAGTATGGAGGAGGCTCTGCAGCAATAACCCTTACTCCTCTGGAAGCTAGACCCATCACCTGCTTGTAGAATATGTCTGCAGTGCCAGATACTGGTGGCAAACATATTAAAGGACAGTTTACAGATTTTGGACCACTGTCAAATATACTCCAAGCCTTAAAAAAATAAAAGTATACGACGGATTATTAAAATTTTAGGAAACACTGAAAACATAACAATACTTTGTAAAACATAACTTCATATTAAAATAAATAAGTGTTATCAACTTGACAAAATTGTTTACCTTGGAACCATCTGAATCAACAACAACTTTCCGTAAAGGAATACTACTCCTAAAACTCAAATATTCACTTGACTGCGACAAATCACTTAAGTAGCTCATTGTTCAGCGTTTTAGACAATAAAAATAACTAAATACCCATTAAAATATTTCGTCTTTCAGAAACTATGAGCCTGTTTCTCTTTTAGTTACAATAAAATTAATTTCCTCCATACATGTTACAAAACAAGGACAACTTCATTTCCATTAGATTCCGATCCTTATTAGTTATTAATTTATTATAGTTACTAGTTTCACAAGTTTCAATTTCAAGTTTGTGATTGTGATGTGAAGTTTGATGTTGATCATTGTTGATAAGTAACTGATGCCATGCCATGACACTTCATTTGACATAACAACGTTATTGGACCATAGATAAAGTTTTTTTTACATTATACAGATTATACAGAAATACCCAAATAGTAATTTAATAGCAATTTTAACAAATTTTAGTAAATTTAATAGCAACCTTTTCTAATAAAAGACGTACATTATACGTACATACACATTTATTTATTGAATATATTTTATATTTGGTTTCCATCCGGTTTTACATCGAAATAAATGTAAAGTCCATATTAAAACGAAAAAATAATTTATTTAGCATAGTAATCTACTGTTGTACTGTTTGAAACTTTTACTTTTGAACAGAATGTATCAAATCAAAAAATCTTTTTGATTTCTTTGTCTAGGTTCACTTTTTGAAAAAATGTATTTGTTTTGGAATTAAAATAAATAACAAATTAGCATCGAAACATAATATATGCTTTATTTCTGAATATCGTAATGCAATTAACATTCACGTGAATTTCACTACAATAACTTTCCAAACTCCTTATCGTAACTTAGTCTAAATTATATTGATAAGTATCGGACGCGCTTATAAATTTGATTATGTAGTATATACAAACACTAGAATAGGTCCAATCATAATCATTATACCTAAAAGTAATGTAGCTAATAATATAGATTTGTGGATTTGGCGTAGTTTTTTTTTAGGCGTAGTATTTTATTTGTTGTTAATAAATTCTAGTAACAAACAGACACGTGTGATATTATTAAGTGGGTAGGTAAGAATAGTTAGACACTAAGTTTAGTTATTTTTAATCCAAATAAACAAAGTTAAGACCGAGGGCGTGAATAGTTCAGAAGAATACACAAATAACGTAAAAAAGCACCCACATTTCTACATCGCGAAGTAGCACTGGTCCGAGCTTAAAGAAGTATGAATACGTATTGAGGACATACAAGAGGCAAGACATAATGCCCGGAAATGGCAAAATAAAAAAAAATTTAAAAGTGACTCGTAAATTTAATCTGAAGTAGTACTACTTCAAATTTTCTGTCGCGTTGACGCGTTTTCGGTCTTCCTATTCTTTCCCTGACCCTGACGTGAACAGTAGCCCTATCACGAACATTTTACAAATACGTAATCGAATAGTCACAGTTAAATTTTGTATGGAGTTTTGAGCAGCGCTCCGTGGGCCTATGGGGAACTAAAAATCATATGGATAGTCTACTAAAGTGACATTACGTACGTAACTCGATTACTTAACGTGGTTCTTTATTCGTGATGGGCTACAGTAGAGATAAAATAAGTTTGATGTGCGAGAGAGAGGGATAACATTCCTGCTTCAGTTATACGACATATCTGGCAAGAAAGATAAATTCTTCCTTAAAAATCCTAAGATAGCCATACTTACGTTTTCTAATTTCACTTAGTGCATACTAAACATTAAAATTAATTTTTTACTTAAATAATTTCGTTTGTGTACTACTATACATATACAAATGTACTAATTGATTATAATCTTAAATACGGCGTGTTTAACTAATCAGCTTGTACACATTCTAACGTTATGTATAATTTTATAAGTAAAGTGTATTCAAAATAAATATATCGTTAAATAAGCATGTTTCTATATTGCTTATTAATTAACATTTTATTATATTATTGCGTTAGTATTGACATACAGATATTGAGCATAGAACCTAAATCTGAAAAGGTTAAAAGTACCTACCAATTTAATGTTCTGTACAGCTTATGTTTGTAACTTTTACTTTTGAACAAAATGTACGAATAGCTTCGTAAAATTAGAATGTGATATAAAAAATTTACGGTAAAAAAAATTGCACCAAAAGGCGACGACAGTCGTAATAGAATTCAAAGAACTATGTTATCTCTTCACAATTTTCTATGTAACTTAACTCATTACTATTAGCTGTTAGTATTTATTATATAAAGCAAATTTGTTCATTTACATTCATGCAACATCATTAAAGTATATATTATACCTAATTGTTAAGAAACTTTACATTAATCTTCGACAGCACTTTATATTCGCATTACACATAATAATATTATGTAATAAAATAAGTAAAATATCTACGAAATATTAATTAAAAATTACATGAAATATGAAGAAAATATGTATTATTTATTGAGTTACAATAAAAATAATGAGATACAAAACACATCTATAGCAAAACTCTTGGCATTGGTATAATTAATTTTTAAATTACTTACATTTTAAACATCAATCTATACAGCTCATGCATACAGTACGGACATTTATAATAATATTAATAATGTACCTAATGTTATTTTTATTTTTTATACCACATTATAATAGCATGATAAGCTACTACTTGAAAAAATCTAAGTTTTATATATTTAAGTAGACAAAGATAAATTATTAACTTACCAAAAGTATGGTCATCTAATAGTGGTATTATCACTTTTATGTCTCATTTACAGGTAATTACTTAGTGATGTAATGATGTCTTAAGCCCTTAGGGTAGAAGATGGGTAGATTATGTGATATCATACAAGTTGTGATAAATAAGTCTAAATATTCTGGCCAAAAAGCTCAAATCTTGGAAACTCGGAAATAATTATTTGAATTGTTAAAAGTATTATTAAAAAAGTTAAAGTTATTTTTGTAAGGTTTCTTTGGCTTTTTTCCGTATGAAAAGAGCATGCTAGATTTAATAACACAAAAATCTGGCAAAGATTGCGCGTATAAAAACTGTAATTAATATTTTGAACGAATCATTAAAAAAATGGTGTTATTAAAAAATTACATATTCGTATAATAATTTTATTTTACTACATAAATCCTAATGTTACAAGAACCAGTACGGCAAAATATACATACTACATATTTAAAAAAAAAAAGCATAATGGCAAAATCTAACTCGTGGCAAAATACTCAGTAATGCTTAATGTTTCATAGACAATGAGATGTTTGTACTAAAGTTATTGGCAGAAACAAAAAATTGGCTGAATAGGTAGTTCTTGGTAACTAAATGAGAATTTTCATATCTTTTGTAAACAAAACCTCAATTTAAATCGCCGAAGTGTGTATTTGTATTAATATTTACATTATATTAATAACTATAATATAATTCAAGCTTAAATTGTGGCCTGCCAGCAGTTTTAGCATTTAGACATGTCTCGTTATTTCCATGTCTGTTGGTGTGTAACATAACCAAGACCTATCCAAGTCTTCTGAATAAACATGTGTGCTAACGATGGGCGATTGTTACTAGTAACAATCAAACTATTCAATTGTTCGATAACAATCGATTTAGTTGATATTTTCTCGATTGTAATCGAACTTTGATATTTGTTCGATTACCATTCCACAATGAGTGAACAAACGGTGTATCGATTTATTCGACTATGGCTTTGAGTAAACGCTCCCCACTTCATTACCTCAACCTTGAGTTTATTTTCATTAAATTCTCGAACATTAACATCGAATAAATCGATAACCGACCAAAGCCATTATCGATTTTTTTTTAAACTAAGCCTAGATTGTTAATAAAAAAATTATTGTTACGCGATCACGTCTGATTGTTCGATTATTTTTTTAAACAATCGCCCACCGCTAGTGTGTGGTGTTCATAGCGGTCTCATGGTCCGTACACGCTTAGCGGCTGGTAACGGTCACGACTCCCCGTTGCCGCTATCGTCGCCGTCCCCCTCACCGCCCTCCAGATCTTCGTCGGAGTCGGTATCGAGATCGTCGTAGTCGTCGTCGTAGAAGTCCGTCATGTCCAGCTGTAGGAGACACAGTAGCGTTTATCAGAACACGAAAGATGCAATTAAAATCGATTGAAATCGATAAAATCGATTCGATATCGAAACTCAACCACTAGGCCACCACTTCCACATTTATTTTACCAATTAATAAACAAAAATAATAGGGATGTTATCTATAATTATGTTAAATAGTTGTATTGCACAAACCTGTGATTCTTGCGTCGTCGACTTAACTTGAGTCTTAATGCAATAGTCTTCTAACGTGAGAGGTACGACTATGCCTTCTTTCTCTGCCTCCATGCGCGCTACTTGAGCTTG